>CAUEHS010000045.1:0-201419 GCA_958510865.1 Myrrha octodecimguttata | reverse complement strand
CCCTTACCCTTACCCTTGCTTTTACCCTTAAGCTTACCCTTACCCTTACCCTTACCCTTACCCTTACCCTTACCCTTACCCTTACCCTTACCCTTACCCTTACCCTTACCCTTACCCTTACCCTTACCCTTGCTTTTACCCTTAAGCTTACCCTTACCCTTACCCTTACCCTTACCCTTAAGCTTACCCTTACCCTTACCCTCACCCTTACCCTCACCCTTACCCTTACCCTTGCTTTTACCCTTAAGCTTACCCTTACCCTTACCCTTACCCTTACCCTTAAGCTTACCCTTACCCTTACCCTTACCCTTACCCTTACCCTTGCTTTTACCCTTAAGCTTACCCTTAAGGGTAAGGGGTAAGGGGTAAGGGTAAGGGTAAGGGTAAGGGTAAGCTTAAGGGTAAAAGCAAGGGTGAGGGTATGGGTAAGGGTAAGGGTAAGGTTAAGGGTAAGGGTAAGGGTAAGGGTAAGGGTAAGGGTAAGCTTAAGGGTAAAAGCAAGGGTAAGGGTAAGGGTAAGGGTAAGGGTAAGGGTAAGGGTAAGGGTAAGGGTAAAGGTAAGGGTAAGCCTAAGAGTAAAAGCAAGGGTAAGGGTAAGGGTAAGGGTAAGGGTAAGGGTAAGGGTAAGGGTAAGGGTAAGCTTAAGGGTAAAAGCAAGGGTAAGGGTAAGGGTAAGGGTAAGGGTAAGGGTAAGGGTAAGGGTAAGGGTAAGGGTAAGGGTAAGGGTAAGGGTAAGGGTAAGCTTAAGGGTAAAAGCAAGGGTAAGGGTAAGGGTAAGGGTAAGGGTAAGGGTAAGGGTAAGGGTAAGCTTAAGGGTAAGGGTAGGGGTAAGGGTAAGGGTAAGCTTAAGGGTAAAAGCAAGGGTAAGGGTAAGGGTAAGGGTAAGGGTAAGGGTAAGGGTAAGGGTAAAGGTAAGGGTAAGCCTAAGGGTAAAAGCAAGGGTAAGGGTAAGGGTAAGGGTAAGGGTAAGGGTAAGGGTAAGGGTAAGGGTAAGGGTAAGGGTAAGGGTAAGGGTAAGGGTAAGGGTAAGGGTAAGGGTAAGGGTAAGCTTAAGGGTAAAAGCAAGGGTAAGGGTAAGGGTAAGGGTAAGGGTAAGCCTAAGGGTAAAAGCAAGGGTAAGGGTAAGGGTAAGGGTAAGGGTAAGGGTAAGGGTAAGGGTAAGGGTAAGCTTAAGGGTAAAAGCAAGGGTAAGGGTAAGGGTAAGGGTAAGGGTAAGCTTAAGGGTAAAAGCAAGGGTGAGGGTAAGGGTGAGGGTAAGGGTAAGGGTAAGGGTAAGAGTAAGGGTAAGGGTAAGCTTAAGGGTAAAAGCAAGGGTAAGGGTAAGGGTAAGGGTAAGGGTAAGGGTAAGGGTAAGGGTAAGGGTAAGGGTAAGGGTAAGGGTAAAGGTAAGGGTAAGCCTAAGGGTAAAAGCAAGGGTAAGGGTAAGGGTAAGGGTAAGGGTAAGGGTAAGCCTAAGGGTAAAAGCAAGGGTAAGGGTAAGGGTAAGGGTAAGGGTAAGGGTAAGGGTAAGGGTAAGGGTAAGGGTAAGGGTAAGGGTAAGGGTAAGGGTAAGGGTAAGGGTAAGGGTAAGGGTAAGGGTAAGGGTAAGGGTAAGGGTAAGGGTAAGGGTAAGCTTAAGGGTAAAAGCAAGGGTAAGGGTAAGGGTAAGGGTAAGGGTAAGCCTAAGGGTAAAAGCAAGGGTAAGGGTAAGGGTAAGGGTAAGGGTAAGGGTAAACTTAAGGGTAAAAGCAAGGGTAAGGGTAAGGGTAAGGGTAAGGGTAAGGGTAAGCTTAAGGGTAAAAGCGAGGGTAAGGGTAAGGGTAAGGGTAAGGGTAAGGGTAAAGGTAAGGGTAAGCCTAAGGGTAAAAGCAAGGGTAAGGGTAAGGGTAAGGGTAAGGGTAAGGGTAAGGGTAAGGGTAAGGGTAAGGGTAAGGGTAAGGGTAAGGGTAAGGGTAAGGGTAAGGGTAAGGGTAAGGGTAAGGGTAAGCTTAAGGGTAAAAGCAAGGGTAAGGGTAAGGGTAAGGGTAAGGGTAAGGGTAAGGGTAAGGGTAAGGGTAAGGGTAAGGGTAAGCTTAAGGGTAAAAGCAAGGGTAAGGGTAAGGGTAAGGGTAAGGGTAAGGGTAAGGGTAAGGGTAAGGGTAAGGGTAAGCTTTAGGGTAAAAGCAAGGGTAAGGGTAAGGGTAAGGGTAAGGGTAAGGGTAAGGGTAAGGGTAAGCTTAAGGGTAAAAGCAAGGGTGAGGGTAAGGGTAAGGGTAAGGGTAAGGGTAAGGGTAAGGATAAGGGTAAGGGTAAGGGTAAAGGTAAGGGTAAGCCTAAGGGTAAATGCAAGGGTAAGGGTAAGGGTAAGGGTAAGGGTAAGGGTAAGGGTAAGTGTAAGGGTAAGGGTAAGGGTAAGGGTAAGGGTAAGGGTAAGCTTAAGGGTAAAAGCAAGGGTAAGGGTAAGGGTAAGGGTAAGGGTAAGGGTAAGGGTAAGGGTAAGGGTAAGGGTAAGGTTAAGCTTAAGGGTAAGGAAAAGGGTAAGGGTAAGGGTAAGCTTAAGGGTAAAAGCAAGGGCAAGGGTAAGGGTAAGGGTAAGGGTAAGGGTAAGCTTAAGGGTAAAAGCAAGGGTAAGGGTAAGGGTAAGGGTAAGGGTAAGGGTAAGGGTAAGGGTAAGCTTAAGGGTAAAAGCAAGGGTAAGGGTAAGGGTAAGGGTAAGGGTAAGGGTAAGGGTAAGGGTAAGGGTAAGGGTAAGGGTAAGGGTAAGGGTAAGGGTAAGGGTAAGGGTAAGGGTAAGGGTAAGGGTAAGGGTAAGGGTAAGGGTAAGGGTAAGGGTAAGGGTAAGGGTAAGGGTAAGGGTAAGGGTAAGCTTAAGGGTAAAAGCAATGGTAAGGGTAAGGGTAAGGGTAAGGGTAAGGGTAAAGGTAAGGGTAAGGGTAAGGGTAAGGGTAAGCTTAAGGGTAAAAGCAAGGGAAAGGGTAAGGGTAAAGGTAAGGGAAAGGGTAAGGGTAAGGGTAAGGGTAAGGGTAAGGGTAAGCTTAAGGGTAAAAGCAAGGGTAAGGGTAAGGGTAAGGGTAAGGGTAAGGGTAAGGGTGAGGGTAAAGGTAAGGGTAAGCCTAAGGGTAAAAGCAAGGGTAAGGGTAAGGGTAAGGGTAAGGGTAAGGGTAAGGGTAAGGGTAAGGGTAAGGGTAAGGGTAAGGGTAAGGGTAAGCTCAAGGGTAAAAGCAAGGGTAAGGGTAAGGGTAAGGGTAAGGGTAAGGGTAAGGGTAAGGGTAAGGGTAAGGGTAAGGGTAAGGGTAAGGGTAAGGGTAAGGGTAAGGGTAAGGGTAAGGGTAAGGGTAAGGGTAAGGGTAAGGGTAAGGGTAAGGGTAAGGGTAAGGGTAAGGGTAAGGGTAAGGGTAAGGGTAAGCTTAAGGGTAAAAGCAAGGGTAAGGGTAAGGGTAAGGGTAAGGGTAAGGGTAAGGGTGAGCTTAAGGGCAAAAGCAAGGGTAAGGGTAAGGGTAAGTGTAAGGGTAAAGGTAAGGGTAAGGGTAAGGGTAAGGGTAAGGGTAAGCTTAAGGGTAAAAGCAAGGGTAAGGGTAAGGGTAAGGGTAAGGGTAAGGGTAAGGGTAAGGGTAAAGGAAAGGGTAAGCCTAAGGGTAAAAGCAAGGGTAAGGGTAAGGGTAAGGGTAAGGGTAAGGGTAAGGGTAAGGGTGAGGGTAAGGGTAAGGGTAAGCTTAAGGGTAAAAGCAAGGGTAAGGGTAAGGGTAAGGGTAAGGGTAAGGGTAAGGGTAAGGGTAAGGGTAAGGGTAAGGGTAAGGGTAAGCTTAAGGGTAAGGGTAAGGGTAAGGGTAAGCTTAAGGGTAAAAGCAAGGGTAAGGGTAAGGGTAAGGGTAAGGGTAAGGGTAAGGGTAAGCTTAAGGGTAAAAGCAAGGGTAAGGGTAAGGGTAAAGGTAAGGGTAAGGGTAAGGGTAAGGGTAAGGGTAAGGGTAAGCTTAAGGGTAAGGGTAAGGGTAAGGGTAAGGGTAAGCTTAAGGGTAAAAGCAAGGGTTAGGGTAAGGGTAAGGGTAAGGGTAAGGGTAAGGGTAAGGGTAAGGGTAAGGGTAAGCTTAAGGGTAAAAGCAAGGGTAAGGGTAAGGGTAAGGGTAAGGGTAAGGGTAAGGGTAAGGGTAAGCTTAAGGGTAAAAGCAAGGGTAAGGGTAAGGGTAAGGGTAAGGGTAAGGGTAAGGGTAAGGGTAAGTGTAAGGGTAAGGGTAAGGGTAAAGGTAAGGGTAAGCCTAAGGGTAAAAGCAAGGGTAAGGGTAAGGGTAAGGGTAAGGTTAAGGGTAAGGGTAAGGGTAAGGGTAAGGGTAAGGGTAAGCTTAAGGGTAAAAGCAAGTGTAAGGGTAAGGTTAAGGGTAAGGGTAAGGGTAAGGGTAAGGGTAAGGGTAAGCTTAAGGGTAAGGGTAAGGCCAAGGGTAAGCTTAAGGGTAAAAGCAAGGGTAAGGGTAAGGGTAAGGGTAAGGGTAAGGGTAAGGGTAAGGGTAAGGGTAAGCTTAAGGGTAAGGGTAAGGGTAAGGGTAAGGGTAAGCTTAAGGGTAAAAGCAAGGGTTAGGGTAAGGGTAAGGGTAAGGGTAAGGGTAAGGGTAAGGGTAAGGGTAAGGGTAAGGGTAAGGGTAAGGGTAAGGGTAAGGGTAAGGGTAAGGGTAAGCTTAAGGGTAAAAGCAAGGTAAAGGGTGAGGGTAAGGGAAAGGGTAAGGGTAAGGGTAAGGGTAAGCTTAAGGGTAAAAGCAAGGGTAAGGGTAAGGGTAAGGGTAAGGGTAAGGGTAAGGGTAAGGGTAATGGTAAGGGTAAAGGTAAGGGTAAGCCTAAGGGTAAACGCAAGGGTAAGGGTAAGGGTAAGGGTAAGGGTAAGGGTAAGGTTAAGGGTAAGGGTTAGGGTAAGGGTAAGGGTAAGGGTAAGGGTAAGCTTAAGGGTAAAAGCAAGGGTAAGAGTTAGGGTAAGGGTAAGGGTAAGGGTAAGGGTAAGGGTAAGCTTAAGGGTAAGGGTAAGGGTAAGGGTAAGGGTAAGCTTAAGGGTAAAAGCAAGGGTAAGGGTAAGGGTAAGGGTAAGGGTAAGGGTAAGCTTAAGGGTAAAAGCAAGGGTAAGGGTAAGGGTAAGGGTAAGGGTAAGGGTAAGCTTAAGGGTAAGGGTAAGGGTAAGGGTAAGGGTAAGGGTAAGGGTAAGGGTAAGCTTAAGGGTAAAAGCAAGGGTGAGGGTAAGGGTAAGGGTAAGGGTAAGGGTAAGGGTAAGGATAAGGGTAAGGGTAAGGGTAAAGGTAAGGGTAAGCCTAAGGGTAAATGCAAGGGTAAGGGTAAGGGTAAGGGTAAGGGTAAGGGTAAGTGTAAGGGTAAGGGTAAGGGTAAGGGTAAGGGTAAGGGTAAGCTTAAGGGTAAAAGCAAGGGTAAGGGTAAGGGTAAGGGTAAGGGTAAGGGTAAGGGTAAGGGTAAGGGTAAGGGTAAGGTTAAGCTTAAGGGTAAGGAAAAGGGTAAGGGTAAGGGTAAGCTTAAGGGTAAAAGCAAGGGCAAGGGTAAGGGTAAGGGTAAGGGTAAGGGTAAGCTTAAGGGTAAAAGCAAGGGTAAGGGTAAGGGTAAGGGTAAGGGTAAGGGTAAGGGTAAGGGTAAGCTTAAGGGTAAAAGCAAGGGTAAGGGTAAGGGTAAGGGTAAGGGTAAGGGTAAGGGTAAGGGTAAGGGTAAGGGTAAGGGTAAGGGTAAGGGTAAGGGTAAGGGTAAGGGTAAGGGTAAGGGTAAGGGTAAGGGTAAGGGTAAGGGTAAGGGTAAGGGTAAGCTTAAGGGTAAAAGCAATGGTAAGGGTAAGGGTAAGGGTAAGGGTAAGGGTAAAGGTAAGGGTAAGGGTAAGGGTAAGGGTAAGCTTAAGGGTAAAAGCAAGGGAAAGGGTAAGGGTAAAGGTAAGGGAAAGGGTAAGGGTAAGGGTAAGGGTAAGGGTAAGGGTAAGCTTAAGGGTAAAAGCAAGGGTAAGGGTAAGGGTAAGGGTAAGGGTAAGGGTAAGGGTGAGGGTAAAGGTAAGGGTAAGCCTAAGGGTAAAAGCAAGGGTAAGGGTAAGGATAAGGGTAAGGGTAAGGGTAAGGGTAAGGGTAAGGGTAAGGGTAAGGGTAAGGGTAAGCTCAAGGGTAAAAGCAAGGGTAAGGGTAAGGGTAAGGGTAAGGGTAAGGGTAAGGGTAAGGGTAAGGGTAAGGGTAAGGGTAAGCTTAAGGGTAAAAGCAAGGGTAAGGGTAAGGGTAAGGGTAAGGGTAAGGGTAAGGGTAAGGGTAAGGGTAAGGGTAAGGGTAAGGGTAAGGGTAAGGGTAAGGGTAAGGGTAAGGGTAAGGGTAAGGGTAAGGGTAAGCTTAAGGGTAAAAGCAAGGGTAAGGGTAAGGGTAAGGGTAAGGGTAAGGGTAAGGGTGAGCTTAAGGGCAAAAGCAAGGGTAAGGGTAAGGGTAAGTGTAAGGGTAAAGGTAAGGGTAAGGGTAAGGGTAAGGGTAAGGGTAAGGGAAAGGGTAAGCTTAAGGGTAAAAGCAAGGGTAAGGGTAAGGGTAAGGGTAAGGGTAAGGGTAAGGGTAAGGGTAAGGGTAAAGGAAAGGGTAAGCCTAAGGGTAAAAGCAAGGGTAAGGGTAAGGGTAAGGGTAAGGGTAAGGGTAAGGGTAAGGGTAAGGGTAAGGGTAAGGGTAAGGGTAAGCTTAAGGGTAAAAGCAAGGGTAAGGGTAAGGGTAAGGGTAAGGGTAAGGGTAAGGGTAAGGGTAAGGGTAAGCTTAAGGGTAAGGGTAAGGGTAAGGGTAAGCTTAAGGGTAAAAGCAAGGGTAAGGGTAAGGGTAAGGGTAAGGGTAAGGGTAAGGGTAAGCTTAAGGGTAAAAGCAAGGGTAAGGGTAAGGGTAAAGGTAAGGGTAAGGGTAAGGGTAAGGGTAAGGGTAAGGGTAAGCTTAAGGGTAAGGGTAAGGGTAAGGGTAAGGGTAAGCTTAAGGGTAAAAGCAAGGGTTAGGTTAAGGGTAAGGGTAAGGGTAAGGGTAAGGGTAAGGGTAAGGGTAAGGGTAAGCTTAAGGGTAAAAGCAAGGGTAAGGGTAAGGGTAAGGGTAAGGGTAAGGGTAAGGGTAAGGGTAAGGGTAAGGGTAAGCTTAAGGGTAAAAGCAAGGGTAAGGGTAAGGGTAAGGGTAAGGGTAAGGGTAAGGGTAAGTGTAAGGGTAAGGGTAAGGGTGAAGGTAAGGGTAAGCCTAAGGGTAAAAGCAAGGGTAAGGGTAAGGGTAAGGGTAAGGTTAAGGGTAAGGGTAAGGGTAAGGGTAAGGGTAAGGGTAAGCTTAAGGGTAAAAGCAAGTGTAAGGGTAAGGTTAAGGGTAAGGGTAAGGGTAAGGGTAAGGGTAAGCTTAAGGGTAAGGGTAAGGCCAATGGTAAGCTTAAGGGTAAAAGCAAGGGTAAGGGTAAGGGTAAGGGTAAGGGTAAGGGTAAGGGTAAGGGTAAGGGTAAGGGTAAGCTTAAGGGTAAGGGTAAGGGTAAGGGTAAGGGTAAGCTTAAGGGTAAAAGCAAGGGTTAGGGTAAGGGTAAGGGTAAGGGTAAGGGTAAGGGTAAGGGTAAGGGTAAGGGTAAGGGTAAGGGTAAGCTTAAGGGTAAAAGCAAGGTTAAGGGTGAGGGTAAGGGAAAGGGTAAGGGTAAGGGTAAGGGTAAGCTTAAGGGTAAAAGCAAGGACAAGGGTAAGGGTAAGGGTAAGGGTAAGGGTAAGGGTAAGGGTAAGGGTAAGGGTAAGGGTAAGGGTAAGCTTAAGGGTAAAAGCAAGGGTAAGGGTAAGGGTAAGGGTAAGGGTAAGCCTAAGGGTAAAAGCAAGGGTAAGGGTAAGGGTAAGGGTAAGGGTAAGGGTAAGCTTAAGGGTAAAAGCAAGGGTAAGGGTAAGGGTAAGGGTAAGGGTAAGGGTAAGGGTAAGGGTAAGCTTAAGGGTAAAAGCAAGGGTAAGGGTAAGGGTAAGGGTAAGGGTAAGGGTAAGGGTAAGGGTAAGGTTAAGCTTAAGGGTAAAAGCAAGGGTAGGGGTAAGGGTAAGGGTAAGGGTAAGGGTAAGGGTAAGTGTAAGGGTAAGGGTAAGCTTAAGGGAAAAATCAAGGGTAAGGGTAAGGGTAAGGGTAAGGGTAAGGGTAAGGGTAAGGGTAAGAGTAAGGGTAAGGGTAAGGGTAAGGGTAAGGGTAAGGGTAAGGGTAAGGGTAAGCTTAAAAGTAAAAGCAAGGGTAAGGGTAAGGGTAAGGGTAAGGGTAAGGCTAAGGGTAAGGATAAGGGTAAAGGTAAGGGTAAGCCTAAGGGTAAAAGCAAGGGTAAGATTAAGGGTAAGGGTAAGGTTAAGGGTAAGGGTAAGGGTAAGGGTAAGGGTAAGGGTAAGCGTAAGGGTAAAAGCAAGGGTGAGGGTAAGGGTAAGGGTAAGGGTAAGGGTAAGGGTAAGGGTAAGGGTAAGCTTAAGGGTAAGGGTAAGGGTAAGGGTAAGCTTAAGGGTAAAAGCAAGGGTAGGGGTAAGGGTAAGGGTAAGGGTAAGGGTAAGGGTAAGCTTAAGGGTAAAAGCAAGGGTAAGGGTAAGGGTAAGGGTAAGGGTAAGGGTAAGGGTAAGGGTAAGGGTAAGGGTAGGGGTAAGGGTAAGCTTAAGGGTAAAAGCAAGGGTAAGGGTAAGGGTAAGGGTAAGCCTAAGGGTAAAACAAGGGTAAGGGTAAGGGTAAGGGTAAGGGTAAGGGTAAGGGTAAGCTTAAGGGTAAAAGCAAGGGTAAGGGTAAGGGTAAGGGTGAGGGTAAGGGTAAGCTTAAGGGTTAAAGCAAGGGTAAGGGTAAGGGTAAGGGTAAGGGTAAGGGTAAGGTTAAGGGTAAAGGTAAGGGTAAGCCTAAGGGTAAAAGCAAGGGTAAGGGTAAGGGTAAGGGTAAGGGTAAGGGTAAGGGTAAGGGTAAGGGTAAGGGTAAGGGTAAGGGTAAGGGTAAGGGTAAGGGTAAGCTTAAGGGTAAAAGCAGGGGTAAGGGTAAGGGTACCCTTAAGCTTACCCTTACCCTTACCCTTACCCTTACTCTTACCCTTACCCTTACCCTTACCCTTACCCTTGCTTTTACCCTTAGGCTTACCCTTACCTTTACCTTTACCCTTACCCTTACCCTTACCCTTACCCTTACCCTTACCCTTGCTTTTACCCTTAAGCTTACCCTTACCCTTACACTTACCCTTACCCTTACCCTTACCCTTACCCTTACCCTTACCCTTACCCTTACCCTTACCCTTACCCTTGCTTTTACCCTTAAGCTCACCCTTACCCTTACCCTTACCCTTACCCTTACCCTTACCCTTACTCTTACCCTTACCCTTGCTTTTACCCTTAAGCTTACCCTCACCCTTACCCTTACCCTTACCCTTAAGCTTACCCTTAAGCTTACCCTTACCCTTACCCTTACCCTTACCCTTACCCTTGCTTTTACCCTTAAGCTTACCCTTACCCTTACCCTTACCCTTACCCTTGCTTTTACCCTTAAGCTTACCCTTACCCTTACCCTTACCCTTAAGCTTACCCTTACCCTTACCCTTACCCTTACCCTTACCCTTACCTTTGCTTTTACCCTTAAGCTTACCCTTACCCTTACCCTTACCCTTACCCTTACCCTTACCCTTACCCTTACCCTTACCCTTACCCTTACCCTTACCCTTGCTTTTACCCTTAGGCTTACCCTTACCTTTACCCTTACCATTACCCTTACCCTTACCCTTACCCTAACCCTTACCCTTGCTTTTACCCTTAAGCTTACCCTTACCCTTACCCTTACCCTTACCCTTACCCTTACCCTTACCCTTACCCTTACCCTTACCCTTACCCTTACCCTTACCCTTACCCTTACCCTTACCCTTACCCTTACCCTTACCCTTACCCTTACCCTTACCCTTACCCTTACCCTTACCCTTACCCTTACCCTTACCCTTACCCTTACCCTTGCTTTTACCCTTAAGCTTACCCTTACCCTTACCCTTACCCTTACCCTTACCCTTACCCTTTCTTTTACCCTTAAGCTTACCCTTACCCTTACTCTTACCCCTACCCTTACCCTTACCCTTACCCTTACCCTTACCCTTACCCTTACCCTTACCCTTGCTTTTACCCTTAGGCTTACCCTCACCTTTACCCTTACCCTTACCCTTACCCTTACCCTTACCCTTACCCTTACCCTTACCCTTACCCTTGCTTTTACCCTTAAGCTTACCCTTACCCTTACCCTTACCCTTACCCTTAGCTTTACCCTTACCCTTGCTTTTACCCTTAAGCTTACCCTTACCCTTACCCTTACCCTTACTCTTACCCTTAAGCTTACCCTTACCCTTACCCTTACCCTTACCCTTACCCTTACCCTTACCCTTACCCTTACCCTTACCCTTACCCTTGCTTTTACCCTTAAGCTTACCCTTACCCTTACCCTTACCCTTACCCTTACCCTTACCCTTACCCTTACCCTTACCCTTACCCTTACCCTTACCCTTAACCTTACCCTTACCCTTACCCTTACTTAGGGTAAGGGTAAGGGTAAGCTTAAGGGTAAAAGCAAGGGTAAGGGTAAGGGTAAGGGTAAGGGTAAGGGTAAGGGTAAGGGTAAGGGTAAGGGTAAGCTTAAGGGTAAGGGTAAGGGTAAGGGTAAGGGTAAGCTTAAGGGTAAAAGCAAGGGTAAGGGTCAGGGTAAGGGTAAGGGTAAGGGTAAGCTTAAGGGTAAGGGTAAGGGTAAGGGTAAGGGTAAGCTTAAGGGTAAAAGCAAGGGTAAGGTTAAGGGTAAGGGTAAGGGTAAGGGTAAGGGTAAGCTTAAGGGTAAGGGTAAGGGTAAGGGTAAGGGTAAGCTTAAGGGTAAAAGCAAGGGTAAGGGAAAGGGTAAGGGTAAGGGTAAGGGTAAGGATAAGGGTAAGGGTAAGGGTAAGGGTAAGGGTAAGGGTAAGCTTAAGGGTAAGGGTAAGGGTAAGGGTAAGCTTAAGGGTAAAAGCAAGGGTAAGGGTAAGGGTAAGGGTAAGGGTAAGGGTAAGCTTAAGGGTAAAAGCAAGGGTAAGGGTAAGGGTAAGCTCAAGGGTAAAAGCAAGGGTAAGGGTAAGGGTAAGGGTAAGGGTAAGGGTAAGTTTAAGGGTAAAAGCAAGGGTAAGGGTAAGGGTAAGGGTAAGGGTAAGGGTAAGGGTAAGGGTAAGGGTAAGGGTAAGGGTAAGGGTAAGGGTAAGGGTAAGGGTAAGGGTAAGGGTAAGCTTAAGGGTAAGGGTAAGGGTAAGGGTAAGGGTAAGCTTAAGGGTAAAAGCAAGGGTAAGGGTAAGGGTAAGGGTAAGGGTAAGGGTAAGGGTAAGGGTAAGGGTAAGGGTAAGCTTAAGGGTAAGGGTAAGGGTAAGGGTAAGGGTAAGCTTAAGGGTAAAAGCAAGGTTAAGGGTAAGGGTAAGGGTAAGGGTAAGGGTAAGCTTAAGGGTAAGGGTAAGGGTAAGGGTAAGGGTAAGCTTAAGGGTAAAAGCAAGGGTAAGGGTAAGGGTAAGGGTAAGGGTAAGGGTAAGGGTAAGGGTAAGGGTAAGGGTAAGGGTAAGGGTAAGGGTAAGGGTAAGCTTAAGGGTAAGGGTAAGGGTAAGGGTAAGGGTAAGCTTAAGGGTAAAAGCAAGGGTAAGGGTAAGGGTAAGGGTAAGGGTAAGGGTAAGGGTAAGGGTAAGCTTAAGGGTAAAAGCAAGGGTAAGGGTAAGGGTAAGGGTAAGGGTAAGGGTAAGGGTAAGGGTAAGGGTAAGGGTAAGGGTAAGCTTAAGGGTAAGGGTAAGGGTAAGCTTAAGGGTAAAAGCAAGGGTAAGGGTAAGGGTAAGGGTAAGGGTAAGGGTAAGGGTAAGGGTAAGGGTGAGGGTAAGGGTAAGCTTAAGGGTAAAAGTGAGGGTAAAGGTAAGGGTAAGGGTAAGGGTAAGGGTAAGGGTAAGGGTAAGGGTAAGGGTAAGGGTAAGCTTAAGGGTAAAAGCAAGGGTAAGGGTAAGGGTAAGGGTAAGGGTAAGGGTGAGGGTAAGGGTAAGGGTAAGGGTAAGGGTAAGGGTAAAGGTAAGGGTAAGCCTAAGGGTAAAAGCAAGGGTAAGGGTAAGGGTAAGGGTAAGGGTAAGGGTAAGGGTAAGGGTAAGGGTAAGGGTAAGGGTAAGGGTAAGGGTAAGGGTAAGGGTAAGGGTAAGGGTAAGGGTAAGGGTAAGCTTAAGGGTAAAAGCAAGGGTAAGGGTAAGGGTAAGGGTAAGGGTAAGCCTAAGGGTAAAAGCAAGGGTAAGGGTAAGGGTAAGGGTAAGGGTAAGGGTAAGGGTAAGGGTAAGGGTAAGGGTAAGCTTAAGGGTAAAAGCAAGGGTAAGGGTAAGGGTAAGGGTAACGGTAAGGGTAAGGGTAAGCTTAAGGTTAAAAGCAAGGGTGAGGGTAAGGGTGAGGGTAAGGGTAAGGGTAAGGGTAAGGGTAAGGGTAAGGGTAAGGGTAAGCTTAAGGGTAAAAGCAAGGGTAAGGGTAAGGGTAAGGGTAAGGGTAAGGGTAAGGGTAAGGGTAAGCTTAAGGGTAAAAGCAAGGGTAAGGGTAAGGGTAAGGGTAAGGGTAAGGGTAAGGGTAAGGGTAAGGGTAAGGGTAAGGGTAAAGGTAAGAGTAAGCCTAAGGGTAAAAGCAAGGGTAAGGGTAAGGGAAAGGGTAAGGGTAAGGGTAAGGGTAAGGGTAAGGGTAAGGGTAAGGGTAAGGGTAAGGGTAAGGGTAAGGGTAAGGGTAAGGGTAAGGGTAAGGGTAAGGGTAAGGGTAAGGGTAAGGGTAAGGGTAAGCTTAAGGGTAAAAGCAAGGGTAAGGGTAAGGGTAAGGGTAAGGGTAAGCCTAAGGGTAAAAGCAAGGGTAAGGGTAAGGGTAAGGGTAAGGGTAAGGGTAAGCTTAAGGGTAAAAGCAAGGGTAAGGGTAAGGGTAAGGGTAAGGGTAAGGGTAAGGGTAAGCTTAAGGGTAAAAGCAAGGGTAAGGGTAAGGGTAAGGGTAAGGGTAAGGGTAAGGGTAAAGGTAAGGGTAAGCCTAAGGGTAAAAGCAAGGGTAAGGGTAAGGGTAAGGGTAAGGGTAAGGGTAAGGGTAAGGGTAAGGGTAAGGGTAAGGGTAAGGGTAAGGGTAAGGGTAAGGGTAAGGGTAAGGGTAAGGGTAAGGGTAAGGGTAAGGGTAAGGGTAAGGGTAAGGGTAAGCTTAAGGGTAAAAGCAAGGGTAAGGGTAAGGGTAAGGGTAAGGGTAAGGGTAAGGGTAAGGGTAAGGGTAAGGGTAAGCTTAAGGGTAAAAGCAAGGGTAAGGGTAAGGGTAAGGGTAAGGGTAAGGGTATGGGTAAGGGTAAGGGTAAGGGTAAGGGTAAGGGTAAGCTTTAGGGTAAAAGCAAGGGTAAGGGTAAGGGTAAGGGTAAGGGTAAGGGTAAGGGTAAGGGTAAGGGTAAGGGTAAGGGTAAGCTTTAGGGTAAAAGCAAGGGTAAGGGTAAGGGTAAGGGTAAGGGTAAGGGTAAGGGTAAGGGTAAGGGTAAGCTTAAGGGTAAAAGCAAGGGAAAGGGTAAGGGTAAAGGTAAGGGAAAGGGTAAGGGTAAGGGTAAGGGTAAGGGTAAGGGTAAGCTTAAGGGTAAAAGCAAGGGTAAGGGTAAGGGTAAGGGTAAGGGTAAGGGTAAGGGTAAGGGTAAGGTTGAGGGTAAAGGTAAGGGTAAGCCTAAGGGTAAAAGCAAGGGTAAGGGTAAGGGTAAGGGTAAGGGTAAGGGTAAGGGTAAGGGTAAGGGTAAGGGTAACGGTAAGGGTAAGCTCAAGGGTAAAAGCAAGGGTAAGGGTGAGGGTAAGGGTAAGGGTAAGGGCACCCTTACCCTTACCCTTACCCTTACCCTTACCCTTGCTTTTACCCTTAGGCTTACCCTTACCCTTACCCTTACCCTTAACCTTGCTTTTACCCTTAAGCTTACCCTTACCCTTACCCTTACCCTTACCCTTACCCTTACCCTTACCCTTACCCTTACCCTTGCTTTTACCCTTAGGCTTAACCTTACCTTTACCCTTACCCTTACCCTTACCCTTACCCTTACCCTTACCCTTACCCTTACCCTTACCCTTACCCTTACCCTTACCCTTACCCTTTCCCTTACCCTTACCCTTGCTTTTACTCTTAAGCTTACCCTTACCCTTACCCTTACCCTTACCCTTACCCTTACCCTTACCCTTGCTTTTACCCTTAAGCTTACCCTTACCCTTACCCTTACCCTTACCCTCACCCTTACCCTTACCCTTACCCTTGCTTATACCCTTAAGCTTACCCTTACCCTTACCCTTACCCTTACCGTTACCCTTACCCTTACCCTTACCCTTACCCTTACCCTTACCCTTACCCTTACCCTTACCCTTGCTTTTACCCTTAGGCTTACCCTTACCTTTACCCTTACCCTTACCCTTACCCTTACCCTTACCCTTACCCTTACCCTTACCCTTGCTTTTACCCTTAAGCTTACACTTACCCTTACCCTTACCCTTACCCTTACCCTAACCCTTACCCTTGCTTTTACCCTTAAGCTTACCCTTACCCTTACCCTTACCCTTACCCTTACCCTTACCCTTACCCTTACCCTTACCCTTACCCTTACCCTTACCCTTGCTTTTACCCTTAAGCTTACCCTTACCCTTACCCTTACTCTTACCCTTACCCTTACCCTTACCCTTACCCTTATCCTTACCCTTGCTTTTACCCTTAAGCTTACCCTAACCCTTACCCTTACCCTTACCCTTACCCTTACCCTTACCCTTACCCTTGCTTTTACTCTTAGGCTTACCCTTACCTTTACCCTTACCCTTACCCTTACCCTTACCCTCACCCTTACCCTTACCCTTGCTTTTACCCTTAAGCTTACCCTTACCCTTACCCTTACCCTTACCCTTACCCTTGCTTTTACCCTTAAGCTTACCCTTACCCTTACCCTTAACCTTACCCTTACCCTTGCTTTTACCCTTAGGCTTACCCTTACCCTTACCCTTACCCTTACCCTTGCTTTTACCCTTAAGCTTACCCTTACCCTTACCCTTACTCTTACCCTTACCCTTACCCTTACTCTTACCCTTACCCTTACCCTTACCCTTACCCTTACCCTTGCTTTTACCCTTAGGCTTACCCTTACCTTTACCCTTACCCTAACCCTTACCCTTACCCTTACCCTTACCCTTACCCTTGCTTTTACCCTTAAGCTTACCCTTACCCTTACCCTTACCCTTACCCTTACCCTTACCCTTACCCTTACCCTTACCCTTACCCTTACCCTTACCCTTACCCTTGCTTTTACCCTTAAGCTTACCCTTACCCTTACCCTTACCCTTACCCTTACCCTAACCCTTACCCTTACCCTTGCTTTTACCCTTAAGCTTACCCTTACCCTTACCCTTACCCTTACCCTTACCCTTACCCTTACCCTTACCCTTACCCTTGCTTTTACCCTTAGGCTTACCCTTACCTTTACCCTTACCCTTACCCTTACCCTTACCCTTACCCTTGCTTTTACCCTTAAGCTTACCCTTACCCTTACCCTTACCCTTAAGCTTACCCTTACCCTTACCCTTACCCTTACCCTTACCCTTACCCTTACCCTTACCCTTGCTTTTACCCTTAAGCTTACCCTTACCCTTACCCTTACCCTTGCTTTTACCCTTAAGCTTACCCTTACCCTTACCCTTACCCTTAAGCTTACCCTTACCCTTACCCTTACCCTTACCCTTACCCTTACCCTTACCCTTACCCTTGCTTTTACCCTTAAGCTTACCCTTACCCTTACCCTTACCCTTACCCTTACCCTTACCCTTACCCTTGCTTTTATCCTTAAGCTTACCCTTAAGCTTACCCTTACCCTTACCCTTACCCTTACCCTTACCCTTACCCTTACCCATACCCTTACCCTTACCCTTACCCTTACCCTTACCCTTACCCTTACCCTTACCCTTACCCTTGCTTTTACCCTTAAGCTTACCCTTACCCTTACCCTTACCCTTAAGCTTACCCTTACCCTTACCCTTACCCTTACCCTTACCCTTAACCTTACCCTTGCTTTTACCCTTAAGCTTACCCTTACCCTTACCCTTACCCTTAAGCTTACCCTTACCCTTACCCTTACCCTTACCCTTACCCTTGCTTTTACCCTTAAGCTTACCCTTACCCTTACCCTTACCCTTACCCTTAAGCTTACCCTTACCCTTACCCTTACCCTTACCCTTACCCTTACTCCTACCCTTACCCTTGCTTTTACCCTTAAGCTTACCCTTACCCTTACCCTAACCCTTACCCTTGCTTTTACCCTTAAGCTTACCCTTACCCTTACCCTTACCCTTACCCTTAAGCTTACCCTTACCCTTACCCTTACCCTTACCCTTACCCTTACCCTTACCCTTACCCTTACCCTTACCCTTGCTTTTACCCTTAAGCTTACCCTTACCCTTACCCTTACCCTTACCCTTACCCTTACCCTTACCCTTACCCTTACCCTTACCCTTACCCTTACCCTTACCCTTACCCTTACCCTTACCCTTACCCTTGCTTTTACCCTTAGGCTTACCCTTACCTTTACCCTTACCCTTACCCTTACCCTTACCCTTACTCTTACCCTTGCTTTTACCCTTAAGCTTACCCTTACCCTTACCCTTACCCTTACCCTTACCCTTGCTTTTACCCTTAAGCTTACCCTTACCCTTACCCTTACCCTTACCCTTACCCTTGCTTTTACCCTTAGGCTTTCCCTTACCCTTACCCTTACCCTTACCCTTGCTTTTACCCTTAAGCTTACCCTTACCCTTACACTTACCCTTACCCTTACCCTTACCCTTACCCTTACCCTTACCCTTACCCTTACCCTTACCCTTACCCTTACCCTTACCCTTACCCTTACCCTTACCCTTACCCTTACCCTTACCCTTACCCTTACCCTTACCCTTACCCTTACCCTTACCCTTACCCTTACCCTTACCCTTACCCTTACCCTTACCCTTGCTTTTACCCTTAGGCTTACCCTTACCTTTACCCTTACCCTTACCCTTACCCTTACCCTTACCCTTGCTTTTACCCTTAAGCTTACCCTTACCCTTACCCTTACCCTTACCCTTACCCTTACCCTTACCCTTACCCTTACCCTTACCCTTGCTTTTACCCTTAAGCTTACCCTTACCCTTACCCTTACCCTTACCCTTACCCTTACCCTTACCCTTACCCTTACCCTCACCCTTGCTTTTACCCTTAAGCTTACCCTTACCCTTACCCTTACCCTTACCCTTACCCTTACCCTTGCTTTTACCCTTAAGCTTACCCTTACCCTTACCCTTACCCTTACCCTTGCTTTTACCCTTAGGCTTACCCTTACCCTTACCCTTACCCTTACCCTTGCTTTTACCCTTAAGCTTACCCTTACCCTTACCCTTACCCTTACTCTTACCCTTACCCTTACCTTTACCCTTACCCTTGCTTTTACCCTTAGGCTTACCCTTACCTTTACCTTTACCCTTACCCTTACCCTTACCCTTACCCTTACCCTTACCCTTACCCTTACCCTTGCTTTTACCCTTAAGCTTACCCTTACCCTTACCCTTACCCTTACCCTTACCCTTACCCTTACCCTTGCCCTTACCCTTACCCTTACCCTTACCCTTGCTTTTACCCTTAAGCTCACCCTTACCCTTACCCTTACCCTTACCCTTACCCTTACCCTTACTCTTACCCTTACCCTTGCTTTTACCCTTAAGCTTACCCTCACCCTTACCCTTACCCTTACCCTTAAGCTTACCCTTACCCTTACCCTTACCCTTACCCTTACCCTTACCCTTACCCTTGCTTTTACCCTTAAGCTTACCCTTACCCTTACCCTTACCCTTACCCTTGCTTTTACCCTTAAGCTTACCCTTACCCTTACCCTTACCCTTAAGCTTACCCTTACCCTTACCCTTACCCTTACCCTTACCTTTGCTTTTACCCTTAAGCTTACCCTTAGCCTTACCCTTACCCTTACCCTTACCCTTACCCTTACCCTTACCCTTACCCTTACCCTTACCCTTACCCTTACCCT
Source organism: Myrrha octodecimguttata (assembly GCA_958510865.1). NCBI lineage: Eukaryota > Metazoa > Arthropoda > Insecta > Coleoptera > Coccinellidae > Myrrha > Myrrha octodecimguttata. The sequence continues at coordinate 183,459 of CAUEHS010000045.1, read as the reverse complement.
TACCCTTACCCTTACCCTTACCCTTACCCTTACCCTTACCCTTACCCTTACCCTTACCCTTACCCTTACCCTTACCCTTACCCTTACCCTTGCTTTTACCCTTAGGCTTACCCTTACCTTTACCCTTACCATTACCCTTACCCTTACCCTTACCCTTACCCTTACCCTTGCTTTTACCCTTAAGCTTACCCTTACCCTTACCCTTACCCTTTCCCTTACCCTTACCCTTACCCTTACCCTTACCCTTACCCTTACCCATACCCTTACCCTTACCCTTACCCTTACCCTTACCCTTACCCTTACCCTTACCCTTACCCTTACCCTTACCCTTACCCTTACCCTTACCCTTGCTTTTACCCTTAAGCTTACCCTTACCCTTACCCTTACCCTTACCCTTACCCTTGCTTTTACCCTTAAGCTTACCCTTACCCTTACTCTTACCCCTACCCTTACCCTTACCCTTACCCTTACCCTTACCCTTACCCTTACCCTTGCTTTTACCCTTAGGCTTACCCTCACCTTTACCCTTAGGCTTACCCTCACCTTTACCCTTACCCTTACCCTTACCCTTACCCTTACCCTTACCCTTACCCTTACCCTTGCTTTTACCCTTAAGCTTACCCTTACCCTTACCCTTACCCTTACCCTTAGCTTTACCCTTACCCTTGCTTTTACCCTTAAGCTTACCCTTACCCTTACCCTTACCCTTACCCTTTCCCTTGCTTTTACCCTTAGGCTTACCCTTACCCTTACCCTTACTCTTACCCTTAAGCTTACCCTTACCCTTACCCTTACCCTTACCCTTACCCTTACCCTTACCCTTACCCTTACCCTTACCCTTACCCTTACCCTTACCCTTACACTTGCTTTTACCCTTAAGCTTACCCTTACCCTTACCCTTACCCTTACCCTTACCCTTACCCTTACCCTTACCCTTACCCTTACCCTTACCCTTACCCTTACCCTTACCCTTACCCTTACCCTTACCCTTACTTAGGGTAAGGGTAAGGGTAAGCTTAAGGGTAAAAGCAAGGGTAAGGGTAAGGGTAAGGGTAAGGGTAAGGGTAAGGGTAAGGGTAAGGGTAAGCTTAAGGGTAAGGGTAAGGGTAAGGGTAAGCTTAAGGGTAAAAGCAAGGGTAAGGGTCAGGGTAAGGGTAAGGGTAAGGGTAAGCTTAAGGGTAAGGGTAAGGGTAAGGGTAAGGGTAAGCTTAAGGGTAAAAGCAAGGGTAAGGTTAAGGGTAAGGGTAAGGGTAAGGGTAAGCTTAAGGGTAAAAGCAAGGGTAAGGGTAAGGGTAAGGGTAAGGGTAAGGATAAGGGTAAGGGTAAGGGTAAGGGTAAGGGTAAGGGTAAGCTTAAGGGTAAGGGTAAGGGTAAGGGTAAGCTTAAGGGTAAAAGCAAGGGTAAGGGTAAGGGTAAGGGTAAGGGTAAGGGTAAGCTTAAGGGTAAAAGCAAGGGTAAGGGTAAGGGTAAGGGTAAGGGTAAGGGTAAGGGTAAGGGTAAGGGTAAGGGTAAGGGTAAGGGTAAGGGTAAGCTTAAGGGTAAGGGTAAGGGTAAGGGTAAGCTTAAGGGTAAAAGCAAGGGTAAGGGTAAGGGTAAGGGTAAGGGTAAGGGTAAAGGTAAGGGTAAGCCTAAGGGTAAAAGCAAGGGTAAGGGTAAGGGTAAGGGTAAGGGTAAGGGTAAGGGTAAGGGTAAGGGTAAGGGTAAGGGTAAGCTTAAGGGTAAAAGCAAGGGTAAGGGTAAGGGTAAGGGTAAGGGTAAGGGTAAGGGTAAGGGTAAGGGTGAGCTTAAGGGTAAAAGCAAGGGTAAGGGTAAGGGTAAGGGTAAGGGTAAGGGTAAGGGTAAGGGTAAGGGTAAGGGTAAGGGTAAGGGTAAGGGTAAGGGTAAGGGTAAGGGTAAGCTTAAGGGTAAAAGCAAGGGTAAGGGTAAGGGTAAGGGTAAGGGTAAGCCTAAGGGTAAAAGCAAGGGTAAGGGTAAGGGTAAGGGTAAGGGTAAGCTTAAGGGTAAAAGCAAGGGTAAGGGTAAGGGTAAGGGTAAGGGTAAGGGTAAGGGTAAGCTTAAGGGTAAAAGCAAGGGTAAGGGTAAGGGTAAGGGTAAGGGTAAGGGTAAGGGTAAGGGTAAGGGTAAGGGTAAGAGTGAGGGTAAGAGTAAGGGTAGGGGTAAGGGTAAGCTCAAGGGTAAAAGCAAGGGTAAGGGTAAGGGTAAGGGTAAGGGTAAGCCTAAGGGTAAAAGCAAGGGTAAGGGTAAGGTTAAGGGTAAGGGTAAGGGTAAGCTTAAGGGTAAAAGCAAGGGTAAGGGTAAGGGTAAGGGTAAGGGTAAGGGTAAGCTTAAGGGTAAAAGCAAGGGTAAGGGTAAGGGTGAGGGTAAGGGTAAGGGTAAGGGTAAGGGTAAAGGTAAGGGTAAGCCTAAGAGTAAAAGCAAGGGTAAGGGTAAGGGTAAGGGTAAGGGTTAGGGTAAGGGTAAAGGTAAGGGTAAGCCTAAGGGTAAAAGCAAGGGTAAGGGTAAGGGTAAGGGTAAGTGTAAGGGTAAGGGTAAGGGTAAGGGTAAGGGTAAGGGTAAGAGTAAGGGTAAGGGTAAGGGTAAGCTTGAGGGTAAAAGCAAGGGTAAGGGTAAGGGTAAGGGTAAGGGTAAGCCTAAGGGTAAAAGCAAGGAAAAGGGTAAGGTTAAGGGTAAGGGTAAGGGTAAGCTTAAGGGTAAAAGCAAGGGTAAGGGTAAGGGTAAGGGTGAGGGTAAGGGTAAGGGTAAGGGTAAGGGTAAGGGTAAAGGTAAGGGTAAGCCTAAGAGTAAAAGCAAGGGTAAGGGTAAGGGTAAGGGTAAGGGTAAGGGTAAGGGTAAGGGTAAGGGTAAGGGTAAGGGTAAGCTTAAGGGTAAAAGCAAGGGTAAGGATAAGGGTAAGGGTAAGGGTAAGGGTAAGGGTAAGGTTAAGGGTAAGGGTAAGCTTAAGGGTAAAAGCAAGGGTAAAGGTAAGGGTAAGGGTAAGGGTAAGGGTAAGCTTACCCTCACCCTAACACTTACCCTTACACTTACCCTTGCTTTTACCCTTAGGCTTACCCTTACCCTTACCCTTACCCTTACCCTTAAGCTTACCCTTACCCTTACCCTTACCCTTACCCTTACCCTTACCCTTAACCTTACCCTTACCCTTACCCTTGCTTTTACCCTTAAGCTTACCCTTACCCTTACCCTTACCCTTACACTTACCCTTACCCTTACCCTTACCCTTGCTTTTACCCTTAAGCTTACCCTTACCCTTACTCTTACCCCTACCCTTACCCTTACCCTTACCCTTACCCTTACCCTTACCCTTACCCTTGCTTTTACCCTTAGGCTTACCCTCACCTTTACCCTTAGGCTTACCCTCACCTTTACCCTTACCCTTACCCTTACCCTTACCCTTACCCTTACCCTTACCCTTACCCTTGCTTTTACCCTTAAGCTTACCCTTACCCTTACCCTTACCCTTACCCTTAGCTTTACCCTTACCCTTGCTTTTACCCTTAAGCTTACCCTTACCCTTACCCTTACCCTTACCCTTTCCCTTGCTTTTACCCTTAGGCTTACCCTTACCCTTACCCTTACTCTTACCCTTAAGCTTACCCTTACCCTTACCCTTACCCTTACCCTTCCCTTACCCTTACCCTTACCCTTACCCTTACCCTTACCCTTACCCTTACCCTTGCTTTTACCCTTAAGCTTACCCTTACCCTTACCCTTACCCTTACCCTTACCCTTACCCTTACCCTTACCCTTACCCTTACCCTTACCCTTACCCTTACCCTTACCCTTACCCTTACCCTTACCCTTACCCTTACTTAGGGTAAGGGTAAGGGTAAGCTTAAGGGTAAAAGCAAGGGTAAGGGTAAGGGTAAGGGTAAGGGTAAGGGTAAGGGTAAGGGTAAGGGTAAGCGTAAGGGTAAGCTTAAGGGTAAGGGTAAGGGTAAGGGTAAGCTTAAGGGTAAAAGAAAGGGTAAGGGTCAGGGTAAGGGTAAGGGTAAGGGTAAGCTTAAGGGTAAGAGTAAGGGTAAGGGTAAGGGTAAGCTTAAGGGTAAAAGCAAGGGTAAGGTTAAGGGTAAGGGTAAGGGTAAGGGTAAGCTTAAGGGTAAAAGCAAGGGTAAGGGTAAGGGTAAGGGTAAGGGTAAGGGTAAGGATAAGGGTAAGGGTAAGGGTAAGGGTAAGGGTAAGGGTAAGCTTAAGGGTAAGGGTAAGGGTAAGGGTAAGCTTAAGGGTAAAAGCAAGGGTAAGGGTAAGGGTAAGGGTAAGGGTAAGGGTAAGCTTAAGGGTAAAAGCAAGGGTAAGGGTAAGGGTAAGGGTAAGGGTAAGGGTAAGGGTAAGGGTAAGGGTAAGGGTAAGGGTAAGCTTAAGGGTAAGGGTAAGGGTAAGGGTAAGCTTAAGGGTAAAAGCAAGGGTAAGGGTAAGGGTAAGGGTAAGGGTAAGGGTAAAGGTAAGGGTAAGCCTAAGGGTAAAAGCAAGGGTAAGGGTAAGGGTAAGGGTAAGGGTAAGGGTAAGGGTAAGGGTAAGGGTAAGGGTAAGGGTAAGCTTAAGGGTAAAAGCAAGGGTAAGGGTAAGGGTAAGGGTAAGGGTAAGGGTAAGGGTAAGGGTAAGGGTGAGCTTAAGGGTAAAAGCAAGGGTAAGGGTAAGGGTAAGGGTAAGGGTAAGGGTAAGGGTAAGGGTAAGGGTAAGGGTAAGGGTAAGGGTAAGGGTAAGGGTAAGGGTAAGGGTAAGCTTAAGGGTAAAAGCAAGGGTAAGGGTAAGGGTAAGGGTAAGGGTAAGCCTAAGGGTAAAAGCAAGGGTAAGGGTAAGGGTAAGGGTAAGGGTAAGCTTAAGGGTAAAAGCAAGGGTAAGGGTAAGGGTAAGGGTAAGGGTAAGGGTAAGGGTAAGCTTAAGGGTAAAAGCAAGGGTAAGGGTAAGGGTAAGGGTAAGGGTAAGGGTAAGGGTAAGGGTAAGAGTGAGGGTAAGAGTAAGGGTAGGGGTAAGGGTAAGCTCAAGGGTAAAAGCAAGGGTAAGGGTAAGGGTAAGGGTAAGGGTAAGCCTAAGGGTAAAAGCAAGGGTAAGGGTAAGGTTAAGGGTAAGGGTAAGGGTAAGCTTAAGGGTAAAAGCAAGGGTAAGGGTAAGGGTAAGGGTAAGGGTAAGGGTAAGCTTAAGGGTAAAAGCAAGGGTAAGGGTAAGGGTGAGGGTAAGGGTAAGGGTAAGGGTAAGGGTAAAGGTAAGGGTAAGCCTAAGAGTAAAAGCAAGGGTAAGGGTAAGGGTAAGGGTAAGGGTTAGGGTAAGGGTAAAGGTAAGGGTAAGCCTAAGGGTAAAAGCAAGGGTAAGGGTAAGGGTAAGGGTAAGTGTAAGGGTAAGGGTAAGGGTAAGGGTAAGGGTAAGAGTAAGGGTAAGGGTAAGGGTAAGCTTAAGGGTAAAAGCAAGGGTAAGGGTAAGGGTAAGGGTAAGGGTAAGCCTAAGGGTAAAAGCAAGGAAAAGGGTAAGGTTAAGGGTAAGGGTAAGGGTAAGCTTAAGGGTAAAAGCAAGGGTAAGGGTAAGGGTAAGGGTGAGGGTAAGGGTAAGGGTAAGGGTAAGGGTAAGGGTAAAGGTAAGGGTAAGCCTAAGAGTAAAAGCAAGGGTAAGGGTAAGGGTAAGGGTAAGGGTAAGGGTAAGGGTAAGGGTAAGGGTAAGGGTAAGGGTAAGGGTAAGCTTAAGGGTAAAAGCAAGGGTAAGGATAAGGGTAAGGGTAAGGGTAAGGGTAAGGGTAAGGTTAAGGGTAAGGGTAAGCTTAAGGGTAAAAGCAAGGGTAAGGGTAAGGGTAGGGTAAGGGTAAGGGTAAGCTTACCCTCACCCTAACACTTACCCTTACACTTACCCTTGCTTTTACCCTTAGGCTTACCCTTACCCTTACCCTTACCCTTACCCTTAAGCTTACCCTTACCCTTACCCTTACCCTTACCCTTACCCTTACCCTTAACCTTACCCTTACCCTTACCCTTGCTTTTACCCTTAAGCTTACCCTTACCCTTACCCTTACCCTTACCCTTACCCTTACCCTTACCCTTGCTTTGACCCTTAGGCTTACCCTTACCTTTACCCTTACCCTTACCCTTACCCTTACCCTTACCCTTACCCTTACCCTTACCCTTACCCTTACCCTTACCCTTACCCTTACCCTTACCCTTACCCTTACCCTTACCCTTACCCTTACCCTTACCCTTGCTTTTACCCTTAAGCTTACCCTTACCCTTACCCTTACCCTTACCCTTACCCTTACCCTTACCCTTACCCTTACCCTTACCCTTGCTTTTACCCTTAAGCTTACCCTTACCCTTACCCTTACCCTTACCCTTACCCTTGCTTTTACCCTTAGGCTTACCTTACCCTTACCCTTACCCTTACCCTTACCCTTGCTTTTACCCTTAAGCTTACCCTTACCCTTACCCTTACCCTTACCCTTACCCTAACCCTTACCCTTACCCTTACCCTTACCCTTACCCTTACCCTTACCCTTACCCTTACCCTTACCCTCACCCTTACCCTTACACTTGCTTTTACCCTTAGGCTTAACCTTACCTTTACCCTTACCCTTACCCTTACCCTTACCCTTACCCTTACCCTTACCCTTACCCTTACCCTTACCCTTACCCTTACCCTTACCCTTACCCTTACCCTTACCCTTACCCTTGCTTTTACCCTTAAGCTTACCCTTACCCTTACCCTTACCCTTACCCTTACCCTTACCCTTACCCTTGCTTTTACCCTTAAGCTTACCCTTACCCTTACCCTTACTTTTACCCTCACCCTTACCCTTACCCTTACCCTTGCTTATACCCTTAAGCTTACCCTTACCCTTACCCTTACCCTCACCCTTACCCTTACCCTTACCCTTACCCTTACCCTTACCCTTACCCTTACCCTTACCCTTACCCTTGCTTTTACCCTTAGGCTTACCCTTACCTTTACCCTTACCCTTACCCTTACCCTTACCCTTACCCTTACCCTTGCTTTTACCCTTAAGCTTACCCTTACCCTTACCCTTACCCTTACCCTTACCCTTACCCTTACCCTTGCTTTTACCCTTAAGCTTACCCTTACCCTTACCCTTACCCTTACCCTTACCCTTACCCTTACCCTTACCCTTACCCTTGCTTTTACCCTTAAGCTTACCCTTACCCTTACCCTTACCCTTACCCTTACCCTTACCCTTACCCTTACCCTTACCCTTACCCTTACCCTTACCCTTATCCTTACCCTTGCTTTTACCCTTACCCTTACCCTTACCCTTACCCTTACCCTTACCCTTACCCTTACCCTTACCCTTACCCTTACCCTTACCCTTGCTTTTACTCTTAGGCTTACCCTTACCTTTACCCTTACCCTTACCCTTACCCTTACCCTCACCCTTACCCTTACCCTTGCTTTTACCCTTAAGCTTACCCTTACCCTTACCCTTACCCTTACCCTTACCCTTACCCTTGCTTTTACCCTTAAGCTTACCCTTACCCTTACCCTTAACCTTACCCTTACCCTTGCTTTTACCCTTAGGCTTACCCTTACCCTTACCCTTACCCTTACCCTTGCTTTTACCCTTAAGCTTACCCTTACCCTTACCCTTACTCTTACCCTTACCCTTACCCTTACCCTTACCCTTACCCTTACCCTTACCCTTACCCTTACCCTTGCTTTTACCCTTAGGCTTACCCTTACCTTTACCCTTACCCTAACCCTTACCCTTACCCTTACCCTTACCCTTACCCTTACCCTTGCTTTTACCCTTAAACTTACCCTTACCCTTACCCTTACCCTTACCCTTACCCTTACCCTTACCCTTACTCTTACCCTTACCCTTACCCTTACCCTTGCTTTTACCCTTAAGCTTACCCTTACCCTTACCCTTACCCTTACCCTTTCTTTTACCCTTAAGCTTACCCTTACCCTTACCCTTACCCTTACCCTTACCCTTACCCTTACCCTTACCCTTACCCTTACCCTTACCCTTACCCTTACCCTTGCTTTTACCCTTAGGCTTACCCTTACCTTTACCCTTACCCTTACCCTAACCCTTACCCTTGCTTTTACCCTTAAGCTTACCCTTACCCTTACCCTTACCCTTAAGCTTACCCTTACCCTTACCCTTACCCTTACCCTTACCCTTACCCTTACCCTTACCCTTACCCTTACCCTTACCCTTACCCTTACCCTTACCCTTACCCTTACCTTGCTTTTACCCTTAAGCTTTCCCTTACCCTTACCCTTACCCTTACCCTTACCCTTGCTTTTACCCTTAAGCTTACCCTTACCCTTACCCTTACCCTTAAGCTTACCCTTAAGCTTACCCTTACCCTTACCCTTACCCTTACCCTTACCCTTACCCTTACCCTTACCCTTACCCTTACCCTTACCCTTACCCTTACCCTTACCCTTACCCTTACCCTTACCCTTACCCTTACCCTTACCCTTGCTTTTACCCTTAAGCTTACCCTTACCCTTACCCTTACCCTTACCCTTAAGCTTACCCTTACCCTTACCCTTACCCTTACCCTTACCCTTAACCTTACCCTTGCTTTTACCCTTAAGCTTACCCTTACCCTTACCCTTACCCTTACCCTTAAGCTTACCCTTACCCTTACCCTTACCCTTACCCTTACCCTTGCTTTTACCCTTAAGCTTACCCTTACCCTTACCCTCACCCTTACCCTTAAGCTTACCCTTACCCTTACCCTTACCCTTACCCTTACCCTTACCCTTACCCTTACCCTTACCCTTGCTTTTACCCTTAAGCTTACCCTTACCCTTACCCTAAGTAAGGGTAAGGGTAAGGGTAAGGGTAAGGGTAAGGGTAAGGGTAAGGGTAAGGGTAAGGGTAAGCTTAAGGGTAAAAGCAAGGGTAAGGGTAAGGGTAAGGGTAAGGGTAAGGGTAAGGGTAAGGGTAAGGGTAAGGGTAAGGGTAAGGGTAAGGGTAAGCCTAAGGGTAAAAGCAAGGGTAAGGGTAAGGGTAAGGGTAAGGGTAAGGGTAAGCTTAAGGGTAAAAGCAAGGGTAAGGGTAAGGCTAAGGGTAAGGGTAAGGGTAAGGGTAAGGGTAAGCTTAAGGGTAAAAGCAAGGGTAAGGGTAAGGGTAAGGGTAAGGGTAAGGGTAAGGGTAAGGGTAAAGGTGAGGGTAAGCCTAAGGGTAAAAGCAAGGGTAAGGGTAAGGGTAAGGGTAAGGGTAAGGGTAAGGGTAAGGGTAGGGGTAAGAGTAAGGGTAAGGGTAAGCTTAAGGGTAAAAGCAAGGGTAAGGGTAAGGGTAAGGGTAAGGGTAAGGGTAAGGGTAAGCTTAAGGGTAAAAGCAAGGGTAAGGGTAAGGGTAAGGGTAAGGGTAAGGGTAAGGTTAAGGGTAAGGGTAAGGGTAAGGGTAAGGGTAAGGGTAAGGGTAAGGGTAAGGGTAAGGGTAAGGGTAAGGGTAAGGGTAAGCTTAAGGGTAAATCAAGGGTAAGGGTAAGGGTAAGGGTAAGGGTAAGCTTAAGGGTAACAGCAAGGGTAAGGGTAAGGGTAAGGGTAAGGGTAAGGGTAAGGGTAATGGTAAGGGTAATGGTAAGGGTAAAGGTAAGGGTAAGCCTAAGGGTAAAAGCAAGTGTAAGGGTAAGGGTAAGGGTAAGGGTAAGGGTAAGGGTAAGGGTAAGGGTAAGGGTAAGGGTAAGGGTAAGCTTAAGGGTAAAAGCAAGGGTAAGGGTAAGGGTAAGGGTAAGGGTAAGGGTAAGGGTAAGGGTAAGGGTAAGCGTAAGCTTAAGGGTAAGGGTAAGGGTAAGGGTAAGGGTAAGCTTAAGGGTAAAAGCAAGGGTAAGGGTAAGGGTAAGGGTAAGGGTAAGGGTAAGCTTAAGGGTAAAAGCAAGGGTAAGGGTAAGGGTAAGGGTAAGGGTAAGGGTAAGGGTAAGGGTAAGCTTAAGGGTAAGGGTAAGGGTAAGGGTAAAAGCAAGGGTAAGGGTAAGAGTAAGGGTAAGGGTAAGGGTAAGGGTAAGGGTAAGGGTAAGGGTGAGCTTAAGGGTAAAAGCAAGGGTAAGGGTAAGGGTAAGGGTAAGGGTAAGGGTAAGGGTAAGGGTAAGGGTAGGGGTAAGAGTAAGGGTAAGGGTAAGCTTAAGGGTAAAAGCAAGGGTAAGGGTAAGGGTAAGGGTAAGGGTAAGGGTAAGGGTAAGCTTAAGGGTAAAAGCAAGGGTAAGGGTAAGGGTAAGGGTAAGGGTAAGGGTAAGGGTAATGGTAAGGGTAAAGGTGAGGGTAAGCCTAAGGGTAAAAGCAAGGGTAAGGGTAAGGGTAAGGGTAAGGGTAAGGGTAAGGGTAAGGGTAAGGGTAAGGGTAAGGGTAAGGGTAAGGGTAAGGGTAAGGGTAAGGGTAAGGGTAAGGGTAAGGGTAAGGGTAAGGGTAAGGGTAAGCTTAAGGGTAAAAGCAAGGGTAAGGGTAAGGGTAAGGGTAAGGGTAAGGGTAAGGGTAAGCGTAAGCTTAAGGGTAAGGGTAAGGGTAAGGGTAAGGGTAAGCTTAAGGGTAAAAGCAAGGGTAAGGGTAAGGGTAAGGGTAAGGGTAAGGGTAAGCTTAAGGGTAAAAGCAAGGGTAAGGGTAAGGGTAAGGGTAAGGGTAAGGGTAAGTGTAAGGGTAAGCTTAAGGGTAAGGGTAAGGGTAAGGGTAAGCTTAAGGGTAAAAGCAAGGGTAAGGGTAAGAGTAAGGGTAAGGGTAAGGGTAAGGGTAAGGGTAAAGGTAAGGGTAAGGGTAAGGGTAAGGGTAAGGGTGAGCTTAAGGGTAAAAGCAAGGGTAAGGGTAAGGGTAAGGGTAAGGGTAAGGGTAAGGGTAAGGGTAAGGGTAAGGGTAAGCTTAAGGGTAAAAGCAAGGGTAAGGGTAAGGGTAAGGGTAAGGGTAAGGGTAAGGGTGAGGGTAAGGGTAAGGGTAAGGGTAAAGGTAAGGGTAAGCCTAAGGGTACAAGCAAGGGTAAGGGTAAGGGTAAGGGTAAGGGTAAGAGTAAGGGTAAGGGTAAGGGTAAGGGTAAGCTTAAGGGTAAAAGCGAGGGTAAGGGTAAGGGTAAGGGTAAGGGTAAGCCTAAGGGTAAAAGCAAGGGTAAGGGTAAGGGTAAGGGTAAGGGTAAGGGTAAGCTTAAGGGTAAAAGCAAGGGTAAGGGTAAGGGTAAGGGTAAGGGTAAGGGTAAGGGTAAGGGTAAGCTTAAGGGTAAAAGCAAGGGTGAGGGTAAGGGTAAGGGTAAGGGTAAGGGTAAGGGTTAGGGTAAAAGTAAGGGTAAGGGTAAGGGTAAGGGTAAGCTTAAGGGTAAAAGCAAGGGTAAGGGTAAGGGTAAGGGTAAGGGTAAGGGTATGGGTAAGGGTAAGGGTAAGCCTAAGGGTAAAAGCAAGGGTAAGGGTAAGGGTAAGGGTAAGGGTAAGGGTAAGCTTAAGGGTAAAAGCAAGGGTAAGGGAAAGGGTAAGGGTAAGGGTAAGGGTAAGGGTAAGGGTAAGCTTAAGGGTAAAAGCAAGGGTGAGGGTAAGGGTAAGGGTAAGGGTAAGGGTAAGGGTAAGGGTAAGGGTAAGGGTAAGGGTAAGGGTAAGGGTAAGCTTAAGGGTAAAAGCAAGGGTAAGGGTAAGGGTAAGGGTAAGGGTAAGGGTAAGGGTAAGGGTAAGGGTAAGGGTAAGGGTAAGCTTAAGGGTAAAAGCAAGGGTAAGGGTAAGGGTAAGGGTAAGGGTAAGCCTAAGGGTAAAAGCAAGGGTAAGGGTAAGGGTAAGGGTAAGGGTAAGGGTAAGGGTAAGGGTAAGCTTAAGGGTAAAAGCAAGGGTAAGGGTAAGGGTAAGGGTAAGGGTAAGGGTAAGGGTAAGGGTAAGGGTAAGGGTTAGTGTAAGGGTAAGCTTAAGGGTAAAAGCAAGGGTAAGGGTAAGGGTAAGGGTAAGGGTAAGGGTAAGGGTAAGGGTAAAGGTAAGGGTAAGCCTAAGGGTAAAAGCAAGGGTAAGGGTAAGGGTAAGGGTAAGGGTAAGGGTGAGGGTAAGGGTAAGGGTAAGCTTAAGGGTAAAAGCAAGGGTAAGGGTAAGGGTAAGGGTAAGGGTAAGGGTAAGGGTAAGGGTAAGGGTAAGGGTAAGGGTAAGGGTAAGGGTGAGGGTAAGCTTAAGGGTAAGGGTAAGGGTAAGGTTAAGGGTAAGCTTAAGGGTAAAAGCAAGGGTAAGGGTAAGGGTAAGGGTAAGGGTAAGGGTAAGCTTAAGGGTAAAAGCAAGGGTAAGGGTAAGGGTAAGGGTAAGGGTAAGGGTAAGGGTAAGGGTAAGGGTAAGGGTAAGCTTAAGGGTAAGGGTAAGGGTAAGGGTAAGGGTAAGCTTAAGGGTAAAAGCAAGGGTAAGGGTAAGGGTAAGGGTAAGGGTAAGGGTAAGCTTAAGGGTAAGGGTAAGGGTAAGGGTAAGGGTAAGCTTAAGGGTAAAAGCAAGGGTAAGGTTAAGGGTAAGGGTAAGGGTAAGGGTAAGGGTAAGGGTAAGGGTAAGCTTAAGGGTAAGGGTAAGGGTAAGGGTAAGGGTAAGCTTAAGGGTAAAAGCAAGGGTAAGGGTAAGGGTAAGGGTAAGGGTAAGGGTAAGGGTAAGGGTAAGGGTAAGGGTAAGGGTAAGGGTAAGTGTAAGGGTAAGGGTAAGGGTAAGGGTAAGGGTAAGGGTAAGGGTAAGGGTAAGGGTAAGGGTAAGGGTAAGGGTAAGGGTAAGGGTAAGCTTAAGGGTAAGGGTAAGCTTAAGGGTAAAAGCAAGGGTAAGGGTAAGGGTAAGGGTAAGGGTAAGGGTAAAAGCAAGGGTAAGGGTAAGGGTAAGGGTAAGGGTAAGGGTAAGGGTAAGGGTAAGGGTAAGGGTAAGGGTAAGGGTAAGGGTAAGGGTAAGGGTAAGCTTAAGGGTAAGGGTAAGGGTAAGGGTAAGCTTAAGGGTAAAAGCAAGGGTAAGGGTAAGGGTAAGGGTAAGGGTAAGGGTAAAGGTAAGGGTAAGCCTAAGGGTAAAAGCAAGGGTAAGGGTAAGGGTAAGGGTAAGGGTAAGGGTAAGGGTAAGGGTAAGGGTAAGGGTAAGGGTAAGGGTAAGGGTAAGGGTAAGCTTAAGGGTAAAAGCAAGGGTAAGGGTAAGGGTAAGGGTAAGGGTAAGGGTAAGGGTAAGGGTAAGGGTAAGGGTAAGGGTAAGGGTAAGGGTAAGGGTAAGGGTAAGGGTAAGGGTGAGCTTAAGGGTAAAAGCAAGGGCAAGGGTAAGGGTAAGGGTAAGGGTAAGGGTAAGGGTAAGGGTAAGGGTAAGGGTAAGGGTGAGCTTAAGGGTAAAAGCAAGGGTAAGTGTAAGGGTAAGGGTAAGGGTAAGGGTTAGGGTAAGGGTAAAGGTAAGGGTAAGCCTAAGGGTAAAAGCAAGGGTAAGGGTAAGGGTAAGGGTAAGGGTAAGGGTAAGGGTAAGGGTAAGGGTAAGGGTAAGGGTAAGGGTAAGAGTAAGGGTAAGGGTAAGGGTAAGCTTAAGGGTAAAAGCAAGGGTAAGGGTAAGGGTAAGGGTAAGGGTAAGCCTAAGGGTAAAAGCAAGGGTAAGGGTAAGGTTAAGGGTAAGGGTAAGGGTAAGCTTAAGGGTAAAAGCAAGGGTAAGGGTGAGGGTAAGGGTAAGGGTAAGGGTAAGCTTAAGGGTAAAAGCAAGGGTAAGGGTAAGGGTGAGGGTAAGGGTAAGGGTAAGGGTAAGGGTAAAGGTAAGGGTAAGCCTAAGAGTAAAAGCAAGGGTGAGGGTAAGGGTAAGGGTAAGGGTAAGGGTAAGGGTAAGGGTAAGGGTAAGGGTAAGGGTAAGGGTAAGGGTAAGCTTAAGGGTAAAAGCAAGGGTAAGGATAAGGGTAAGGGTAAGGGTAAGGGTAAGGGTAAGGGTAAGGGTAAGCTTAAGGGTAAAAGCAAGGGTAAGGGTAAGGGTAAGGGTAAGGGTAAGGGTAAGGGTAAGGGTAATGGTAAGGGTAAAGGTAAGGGTAAGACTAAGGGTAAAAGCAAGTGTAAGGGTAAGGGTAAGGGTAAGGGTAAGGGTAAGGGTAAGGGTAAGGGTAAGGGTAAGGGTAAGGGTAAGGGTAAGGGTAAGGGTAAGCTTAAGGGTAAAAGCAAGGGTAAGGGTAATGGTAAGGGTAAGGGTAAGGGTAAGGGTAAGGGTAAGCGTAAGCTTAAGGGTAAGGGTAAGGGTAAGGGTAAGGGTAAGCTTAAGGGTAAAAGCAAGGGTAAGGGTAAGGGTAAGGGTAAGGGTAAGCTTAAGGGTAAAAGCAAGGGTAAGGGTAAGGGTAAGGGTAAGGGTAAGGGTAAGGGTAAGCTTAAGGGTAAGGGTAAGGGTAAGGGTAAGCTTAAGGGTAAAAGCAAGGGTGAGGGTAAGAGTAAGGGTAAGGGTAAGGGTAAGGGTAAGGGTAAGGGTAAGGGTAAGGGTAAGGGTAAGGGTGAGCTTAAGGGTAAAAGCAAGGGTAAGGGTAAGGGTAAGGGTAAGGGTAAGGGTAAGGGTAAGGGTAGGGGTAAGAGTAAGGGTAAGGGTAAGCTTAAGGGTAAAAGCAAGGGTAAGGGTAAGGGTAAGGGTAAGGGTAAGGGTAAGGGTAAGGGTAAGCTTAAGGGTAAAAGCAAGGGTAAGGGTAAGGGTAAGGGTAAGGGTAAGGGTAAGGGTAATGGTAAGGGTAAAGGTGAGGGTAAGCCTAAGGGTAAAAGCAAGGGTAAGGGTAAGGGTAAGGGTAAGGGTAAGGGTAAGGGTAAGGGTAAGGGTAAGGGTAAGGGTAAGGGTAAGGGTAAGGGTAAGGGTAAGCTTAAGGGTAAAAGCAAGGGTAAGGGTAAGGGTAAGGGTAAGGGTAAGGGTAAGGGTAAGGGTAAGGGTAAGCGTAAGCTTAAGGGTAAGGGTAAGGGTAAGGGTAAGGGTAAGCTTAAGGGTAAAAGCAAGGGTAAGGGTAAGGGTAAGGGTAAGGGTAAGGGTAAGGGTAAGCTTAAGGGTAAAAGCAAGGTAAGGGTAAGGGTAAGGGTAAGGGTAAGGGTAAGGGTAAGTGTAAGGGTAAGCTTAAGGGTAAGGGTAAGGGTAAGGGTAAGCTTAAGGGTAAAAGCAAGGGTAAGGGTAAGAGTAAGGGTAAGGGTAAGGGTAAGGGTAAGGGTAAGGGTAAGGGTAAGGGTAAGGGTAAGGGTAAGGGTAAGGGTGAGCTTAAGGGTAAAAGCAAGGGTAAGGGTAAGGGTAAGGGTAAGGGTAAGGGTAAGGGTAAGGGTAAGGGTAAGGGTAAGCTTAAGGGTAAAAGCAAGGGTAAGGGTAAGGGTAAGGGTAAGGGTAAGGGTAAGGGTAAGGGTAAGGGTAAGGGTAAGGGTAAGGGTAAGGGTAAAGGTAAGGGTAAGCCTAAGGGTAATAGCAAGGGTAAGGGTAAGGGTAAGGGTAAGGGTAAGAGTAAGGGTAAGGGTAAGGGTAAGGGTAAGCTTAAGGGTAAAAGCGAGGGTAAGGGTAAGGGTAAGGGTAAGGGTAAGCCTAAGGGTAAAAGCAAGGGTAAGGGT
Organism: Myrrha octodecimguttata; assembly: GCA_958510865.1. Lineage (NCBI taxonomy): Eukaryota > Metazoa > Arthropoda > Insecta > Coleoptera > Coccinellidae > Myrrha > Myrrha octodecimguttata. The sequence goes on along the minus strand of CAUEHS010000045.1, from coordinate 168,041 downwards.
AAGGGTAAGGGTAAGGGTAAGGGTAAGCTTAAGGGTAAAAGCAAGGGTAAGGGTAAGGGTAAGGGTAAGGGTAAGGGTAAGGGTAAGCTTAAGGGTAAAAGCAAGGGTGAGGGTAAGGGTAAGGGTAAGGGTGAGGGTAAGGGTTAGGGTAAAAGTAAGGGTAAGGGTAAGGGTAAGGGTAAGCTTAAGGGTAAAAGCAAGGGTAAGGGTAAGGGTAAGGGTAAGGGTAAGGGTAAGGGTAAGGGTAAGGGTAAGGGTAAGCCTAAGGGTAAAAGCAAGGGTAAGGGTAAGGGTAAGGGTAAGGGTAAGGGTAAGCTTAAGGGTAAAAGCAAGGGTGAGGGTAAGGGTAAGGGTAAGGGTAAGGGTAAGGGTTAGCTTAAGGGTAAAAGCAAGGGTGAGGGTAAGGGTAAGGGTAAGGGTAAGGGTAAGGGTAAGGGTAAGGGTAAGGGTAAGGGTAAGCTTAAGGGTAAAAGCAAGGGTAAGGGTAAGGGTAAGGGTAAGGGTAAGGGTAAGGGTAAGGGTAAGGGTAAGGGTAAGGGTAAGGGTAAGGGTAAGCTTAAGGGTAAAAGCAAGGGTAAGGGTAAGGGTAAGGGTAAGGGTAAGCCTAAGGGTAAAAGCAAGGGTAAGAGTAAGGGTAAGGGTAAGGGTAAGGGTAAGCTTAAGGGTAAAAGCAAGGGTAAGGGTAAGGGTAAGGGTAAGGGTAAGGGTAAGGGTAAGGGTAAGGGTAAGGGTAAAGGGTAAGGGTAAGAGTAAGGGTAAGCTTAAGGGTAAAAGCAAGGGTAAGGGTAAGGGTAAGGGTAAGGGTAAGGGTAAGGGTAAGGGTAAAGGTAAGGGTAAGCCTAAGGGTAAAAGCAAGGGTAAGGGTAAGGGTAAGGGTAAGGGTAAGGGTGAGGGTAAGGGTAAGGGTAAGCTTAAGGGTAAAAGCAAGGGTAAGGGTAAGGGTAAGGGTAAGGGTAAGGGTAAGGGTAAGGGGAAGGGTAAGGGTAAGGGTAAGCTTAAGGGTAAGGGTAAGGGTAAGGTTAAGGGTAAGCTTAAGGGTAAAAGCAAGGGTAAGGGTAAGGGTAAGGGTAAGGGTAAGGGTAAGCTTAAGGGTAAAAGCAAGGGTAAGGGTAAGGGTAAGGGTAAGGGTAAGGGTAAGGGTAAGGGTAAGGGTAAGGGTAAGCTTAAGGGTAAGGGTAAGGGTAAGGGTAAGGGTAAGCTTAAGGGTAAAAGCAAGGGTAAGGGTAAGGGTAAGGGTAAGGGTAAGGGTAAGCTTAAGGGTAAGGGTAAGGGTAAGGGTAAGGGTAAGCTTAAGGGTAAAAGCAAGGGTAAGGTTAAGGGTAAGGGTAAGGGTAAGGGTAAGGGTAAGGGTAAGGGTAAGGGTAAGCTTAAGGGTAAGGGTAAGGGTAAGGGTAAGGGTAAGCTTAAGGGTAAAAGCAAGGGTAAGGGTAAGGGTAAGGGTAAGGGTAAGGGTAAGGGTAAGGGTAAGGGTAAGGGTAAGGGTAAGGGTAAGGGTAAGGGTAAGGGTAAGGGTAAGGGTAAGGGTAAGGGTAAGGGTAAGGGTAAGGGTAAGGGTAAGCTTAAGGGTAAGGGTAAGGGTAAGGGTAAGCTTAAGGGTAAAAGCAAGGGTAAGGGTAAGGGTAAGGGTAAGGGTAAGGGTAAGCTTAAGGGTAAAAGCAAGGGTAAGGGTAAGGGTAAGGGTAAGGGTAAGGGTAAGGGTAAGGGTAAGGGTAAGGGTAAGGGTAAGGGTAAGGGTAAGGGTAAGGGTAAGGGTAAGGGTAAGGGTAAGGGTAAGGGTAAGGGTAAGGGTAAGGGTAAGGGTAAGCTTAAGGGTAAGGGTAAGGGTAAGGGTAAGCTTAAGGGTAGAAGCAAGGGTGAGGGTAAGGGTAAGGGTAAGGGTAAGGGTAAAGGTAAGGGTAAGCCTAAGGGTAAAAGCAAGGGTAAGGGTAAGGGTAAGGGTAAGGGTAAGGGTAAGGGTAAGGGTAAGGGTAAGGGTAAGGGTAAGCTTAAGGGTAAAAGCAAGGGTAAGGGTAAGGGTAAGGGTAAGGGTAAGGGTAAGGGTAAGGGTAAGGGTAAGGGTAAGGGTAAGGGTAAGGGTAAGGGTGAGCTTAAGGGTAAAAGCAAGGGTAAGGGTAAGGGTAAGGGTAAGGGTAAGGGTAAGGGTAAGGGTAAGGGTAAGGGTAAGGGTAAGGGTAAGCTTAAGGGTAAAAGCAAGGGTAAGTGTAAGGGTAAGGGTAAGGGTAAGGGTTAGGGTAAGGGTAAGGGTAAAGGTAAGGGTAAGCCTAAGGGTAAAAGCAAGGGTAAGGGTAAGGGTAAGGGTAAGGGTAAGGGTAAGGGTAAGGGTAAGGGTAAGGGTAAGGGTAAGAGTAAGGGTAAGGGTAAGGGTAAGCTTAAGGGTAAAAGCAAGGGTAAGGGTAAGGGTGAGGGTAAGGGTAAGCCTAAGGGTAAAAGCAAGGGTAAGGGTAAGGTTAAGGGTAAGGGTAAGGGTAAGCTTAAGGGTAAAAGCAAGGGTAAGGGTGAGGGTAAGGGTAAGGGTAAGGGTAAGCTTAAGGGTAAAAGCAAGGGTAAGGGTAAGGGTGAGGGTAAGGGTAAGGGTAAGGGTAAGGGTAAAGGTAAGGGTAAGCCTAAGAGTAAAAGCAAGGGTGAGGGTAAGGGTAAGGGTAAGGGTAAGGGTAAGGGTAAGGGTAAGGGTAAGGGTAAGGGTAAGGGTAAGGGTAAGGGTAAGCTTAAGGGTAAAAGCAAGGGTAAGGATAAGGGTAAGGGTAAGGGTAAGGGTAAGGGTAAGGGTAAGGGTAAGCTTAAGGGTAAAAGCAAGGGTAAGGGTAAGGGTAAGGGTAAGGGTAAGGGTAAGGGTAAGGGTAAGGGTAAGGGTAAGGGTAAGGGTAAGCTTAAGGGTAAAAGCAAGGGTAAGGGTTAGGGTAAGGGTAAGAGTAAGGGTAAGGGTAAGGGTAAGCTTAAGGGTAAAAGCAAGGGTAAGGGTAAGGGTAAGGGTAAGGGTAAGGGTAAGGGTAAGGGTAAGGGTAAAGGTAAGGGTAAGCCTAAGGGTAAAAGCAAGGGTAAGGGTAAGGGTAAGGGTAAGGGTAAGGGTAAGGGTAAGGGTAAGGGTAAGGGTAAGGGTAAGTGTAAGGGTAAGGGTAAGCTTAAGGGTATAAGCAAGTGTAAGGGTAAGGGTAAGGGTGAGGGTAAGGGTAAGGGTAAGGGTAAGGGTAAGCTTAAGGGTAAAAGCAAGGGTAAGGGTAAAGGTAAGGGTAAGGGTAAGGGTAAGGGTAAGGGTAAGGGTAAGCTTAAGGGTAAAAGCAAGGGTAAGGGTAAGGGTAAGGGTAAGGGTAAGGGTAAGGGTAAGGGTAAGGGTAAGGGTAAGGGTAAGGGTAAGAGTAAGGGTAAGGGTAAGGGTAAGGGTAAGGGTAAGGGTAAAGGTAAGGTTAAGCCTAAGGGTAAAAGCAAGGGTAAGGGTAAGGGTAAGGGTAAGGGTAAGGGTAAGGGTAAGGGTAAGGTAAAGGTAAGGGTAAGGGTAAGGGTAAGGGTAAGGGTAAGGGTAAGGGTAAGGGTAAGGGTAAGGGTAAGCTTAAGGGTAAAAGCAAGGGTAAGGGTAAGGGTAAGGGTAAGGGTAAGCCTAAGGGTAAAAGCAAGGGTAAGGGTAAGGGTAAGGGTAAGGGTAAGGGTAAGCTTAAGGGTAAAAGCAAGGGTAAGGGTAAGGGTAAGGGTAAGGGTAAGGGTAAGGGTAAGGGTAAGGGTAAGCTTAAGGGTAAAAGCAAGGGTAAGGGTAAAGGTAAGGGTAAGGGTAAGGGTAAGGGTAAGGGTAAGGGTAAGGGTAAAGGTAAGGGTAAGCCTAAGGGTCAAAGCAAGGGTAAGGGTAAGGGTAAGGGTAAGGGTAAGGGTAAGAGTAAGGGTAAGGGTAAGGGTAAGCTTAAGGGTAAAAGCAAGGGTAAGGGTAAGGGTAAGGGTAAGGGTAAGGGTAAGGGTAAGGGTAAGGGTAATGGTAAGGGTAAAGGTAAGGGTAAGCCTAAGGGTAAAAGCAAGGGTAAGGGTAAGGGTAAGGGTAAGGGTAAGGGTAAGGGTAAGGTTAAGGGTAAGGGTTAGGGTAAGGGTAAGGGTAAGGGTAAGGGTAAGCTTAAGGGTAAAAGCAAGGGTAAGGGTAAGGGTAAGGGTAAGGGTAAGGGTAAGGGTAAGCTTAAGGGTAAGGGTAAGGGTAAGGGTAAGGGTAAGCTTAAGGGTAAAAGCAAGGGTAAGGGTAAGGGTAAGGGTAAGGGTAAGGGTAAGCTTAAGGGTAAAAGCAAGGGTAAGGGTAAGGGTAAGGGTAAGGGTAAGGGTAAGGGTAAGGGTAAGCTTAAGGGTAAGGGTAAGGGTAAGAGTAAGGGTAAGCTTAAGGGTAAAAGCAAGGGTAAGGGTCAGGGTAAGGGTAAATGTAAGGGTAAGGGTAAGGGTAAGGGTAAGGGTGAGCTTAAGGGTAAAAGCAAGGGTAAGGGTAAGGTTAAGGGTAAGGGTAAGGGTAAGGGTAAGGGTAAGGGTAAGGGTTAGCTTAAGGGTAAAAGCAAGGGTAAGGGTAAGGGTAAGGGTAAGGGTAAGGGTAAGGGTAAGGGTAAGGGTAAGGGTAAGGGTAAGGGTAAAGGTAAGGGTAAGCCTAAGGGTAAAATCAAGGGTAAGGGTAAGGGTAAGGGTAAGGGTAAGAGTAAGGGTAAGGGTAAGGGTAAGCTTAAGGGTAAAAGCAGGGGTAAGGGTAAGGGTAAGGGTAAGGGTAAGCCTAAGGGTAAAAGCAAGGGTAAGGGTAAGGGTAAGGGTAAGGGTAAGGGTAAGGGTAAGCTTAAGGGTAAAAGCAAGGGTAAGGGTAAGGGTAAGGGTAAGGGTAAGGGTAAGGGTAAGGGTAAGGGTAAGGGTAAGCTTAAGGGTAAAAGCAAGGGTGAGGGTAAGGGTAAAGGTAAGGGTAAGCCTAAGGGTAAAAGCAAGGGTAAGGGTAAGGGTAAGGGTAAGGGTAAGGGTGAGGGTAAGGGTAAGGGTAAGCTTAAGGGTAAAAGCAAGGGTAAGGGTAAGGGTAAGGGTAAGGGTAAGGGTAAGGGTAAGGGGAAGGGTAAGGGTAAGGGTAAGCTTAAGGGTAAGGGTAAGGGTAAGGTTAAGGGTAAGCTTAAGGGTAAAAGCAAGGGTAAGGGTAAGGGTAAGGGTAAGGGTAAGGGTAAGCTTAAGGGTAAAAGCAAGGGTAAGGGTAAGGGTAAGGGTAAGGGTAAGGGTAAGGGTAAGGGTAAGGGTAAGGGTAAGCTTAAGGGTAAGGGTAAGGGTAAGGGTAAGGGTAAGCTTAAGGGTAAAAGCAAGGGTAAGGGTAAGGGTAAGGGTAAGGGTAAGGGTAAGCTTAAGGGTAAGGGTAAGGGTAAGGGTAAGGGTAAGCTTAAGGGTAAAAGCAAGGGTAAGGTTAAGGGTAAGGGTAAGGGTAAGGGTAAGGGTAAGGGTAAGGGTAAGCTTAAGGGTAAGGGTAAGGGTAAGGGTAAGGGTAAGCTTAAGGGTAAAAGCAAGGGTAAGGGTAAGGGTAAGGGTAAGGGTAAGGGTAAGGGTAAGGGTAAGGGTAAGGGTAAGGGTAAGGGTAAGGGTAAGGGTAAGGGTAAGGGTAAGGGTAAGGGTAAGGGTAAGGGTAAGGGTAAGGGTAAGCTTAAGGGTAAGGGTAAGGGTAAGGGTAAGCTTAAGGGTAAAAGCAAGGGTAAGGGTAAGGGTAAGGGTAAGGGTAAGGGTAAGCTTAAGGGTAAAAGCAAGGGTAAGGGTAAGGGTAAGGGTAAGGGTAAGGGTAAGGGTAAGGGTAAGGGTAAGGGTAAGGGTAAGGGTAAGGGTAAGGGTAAGGGTAAGGGTAAGGGTAAGGGTAAGGGTAAGCTTAAGGGTAAGGGTAAGGGTAAGGGTAAGCTTAAGGGTAAAAGCAAGGGTGAGGGTAAGGGTAAGGGTAAGGGTAAGGGTAAAGGTAAGGGTAAGCCTAAGGGTAAAAGCAAGGGTAAGGGTAAGGGTAAGGGTAAGGGTAAGGGTAAGGGTAAGGGTAAGGGTAAGGGTAAGGGTAAGCTTAAGGGTAAAAGCAAGGGTAAGGGTAAGGGTAAGGGTAAGGGTAAGGGTAAGGGTAAGGGTAAGGGTAAGGGTGAGCTTAAGGGTAAAAGCAAGGGTAAGGGTAAGGGTAAGGGTAAGGGTAAGGGTAAGGGTAAGGGTAAGGGTAAGGGTAAGGGTAAGGGTAAAGGTAAGGGTAAGCCTAAGGGTAAAATCAAGGGTAAGGGTAAGGGTAAGGGTAAGGGTAAGAGTAAGGGTAAGGGTAAGGGTAAGCTTAAGGGTAAAAGCAGGGGTAAGGGTAAGGGTAAGGGTAAGGGTAAGCCTAAGGGTAAAAGCAAGGGTAAGGGTAAGGGTAAGGGTAAGGGTAAGGGTAAGGGTGAGCTTAAGGGTAAAAGCAAGGGTAAGGGTAAGGTTAAGGGTAAGGGTAAGGGTAAGGGTAAGGGTAAGGGTAAGGGTTAGCTTAAGGGTAAAAGCAAGGGTAAGGGTAAGGGTAAGGGTAAGGGTAAGGGTAAGGGTAAGGGTAAGGGTAAGGGTAAGGGTAAAGGTAAGGGTAAGCCTAAGGGTAAAATCAAGGGTAAGGGTAAGGGTAAGGGTAAGGGTAAGAGTAAGGGTAAGGGTAAGGGTAAGCTTAAGGGTAAAAGCAGGGGTAAGGGTAAGGGTAAGGGTAAGGGTAAGCCTAAGGGTAAAAGCAAGGGTAAGGGTAAGGGTAAGGGTAAGGGTAAGGGTAAGGGTAAGCTTAAGGGTAAAAGCAAGGGTAAGGGTAAGGGTAAGGGTAAGGGTAAGGGTAAGGGTAAGGGTAAGGGTAAGGGTAAGCTTAAGGGTAAAAGCAAGGGTGAGGGTAAGGGTAAAGGTAAGGGTAAGCCTAAGGGTAAAAGCAAGGGTAAGGGTAAGGGTAAGGGTAAGGGTAAGGGTGAGGGTAAGGGTAAGGGTAAGCTTAAGGGTAAAAGCAAGGGTAAGGGTAAGGGTAAGGGTAAGGGTAAGGGTAAGGGTAAGGGGAAGGGTAAGGGTAAGGGTAAGCTTAAGGGTAAGGGTAAGGGTAAGGTTAAGGGTAAGCTTAAGGGTAAAAGCAAGGGTAAGGGTAAGGGTAAGGGTAAGGGTAAGGGTAAGCTTAAGGGTAAAAGCAAGGGTAAGGGTAAGGGTAAGGGTAAGGGTAAGGGTAAGGGTAAGGGTAAGGGTAAGGGTAAGCTTAAGGGTAAGGGTAAGGGTAAGGGTAAGGGTAAGCTTAAGGGTAAAAGCAAGGGTAAGGGTAAGGGTAAGGGTAAGGGTAAGGGTAAGCTTAAGGGTAAGGGTAAGGGTAAGGGTAAGGGTAAGCTTAAGGGTAAAAGCAAGGGTAAGGTTAAGGGTAAGGGTAAGGGTAAGGGTAAGGGTAAGGGTAAGGGTAAGCTTAAGGGTAAGGGTAAGGGTAAGGGTAAGGTTAAGCTTAAGGGTAAAAGCAAGGGTAAGGGTAAGGGTAAGGGTAAGGGTAAGGGTAAGCTTAAGGGTAAAAGCAAGGGTAAGGGTAAGGGTAAGGGTAAGGGTAAGGGTAAGGGTAAGGGTAAGGGTAAGGGTAAGGGTAAGGGTAAGGGTAAGGGTAAGGGTAAGGGTAAGGGTAAGGGTAAGGGTAAGGGTAAGCTTAAGGGTAAGGGTAAGGGTAAGGGTAAGCTTAAGGGTAAAAGCAAGGGTGAGGGTAAGGGTAAGGGTAAGGGTAAGGGTAAAGGTAAGGGTAAGCCTAAGGGTAAAAGCAAGGGTAAGGGTAAGGGTAAGGGTAAGGGTAAGGGTAAGGGTAAGGGTAAGGGTAAGGGTAAGGGTAAGGGTAAGCTTAAGGGTAAAAGCAAGGGTAAGGGTAAGGGTAAGGGTAAGGGTAAGGGTAAGGGTAAGGGTAAGGGTAAGGGTAAGGGTAAGGGTAAGGGTGAGCTTAAGGGTAAAAGCAAGGGTAAGGGTAAGGGTAAGGGTAAGGGTAAGGGTAAGGGTAAGGGTAAGGGTAAGGGTAAGGGTAAGGGTAAGCTTAAGGGTAAAAGCAAGGGTAAGTGTAAGGGTAAGGGTAAGGGTAAGGGTTAGGGTAAGGGTAAGGGTAAAGGTAAGGGTAAGCCTAAGGGTAAAAGCAAGGGTAAGGGTAAGGGTAAGGGTAAGGGTAAGGGTAAGGGTAAGGGTAAGGGTAAGGGTAAGGGTAAGGGTAAGGGTAAGAGTAAGGGTAAGGGTAAGGGTAAGCTATAGGGTAAAAGCAAGGGTAAGGGTAAGGGTGAGGGTAAGGGTAAGCCTAAGGGTAAAAGCAAGGGTAAGGGTAAGGTTAAGGGTAAGGGTAAGGGTAAGCTTAAGGGTAAAAGCAAGGGTAAGGGTGAGGGTAAGGGTAAGGGTAAGGGTAAGCTTAAGGGTAAAAGCAAGGGTAAGGGTAAGGGTGAGGGTAAGGGTAAGGGTAAGGGTAAGGGTAAAGGTAAGGGTAAGCCTAAGAGTAAAAGCAAGGGTGAGGGTAAGGGTAAGGGTAAGGGTAAGGGTAAGGGTAAGGGTAAGGGTAAGGGTAAGGGTAAGGGTAAGGGTAAGGGTAAGGGTAAGGGTAAGCTTAAGGGTAAAAGCAAGGGTAAGGATAAGGGTAAGGGTAAGGGTAAGGGTAAGGGTAAGGGTAAGGGTAAGCTTAAGGGTAAAAGCAAGGGTAAGGGTAAGGGTAAGGGTAAGGGTAAGGGTAAGGGTAAGGGTAAGCTTAAGGGTAAAAGCAAGGGTAAGGGTTAGGGTAAGGGTAAGAGTAAGGGTAAGGGTAAGGGTAAGCTTAAGGGTAAAAGCAAGGGTAAGGGTAAGGGTAAGGGTAAGGGTAAGGGTAAGGGTAAGGGTAAGGGTAAAGGTAAGGGTAAGCCTAAGGGTAAAAGCAAGGGTAAGGGTAAGGGTAAGGGTAAGGGTAAGGGTAAGGGTAAGGGTAAGGGTAAGGGTAAGTGTAAGGGTAAGGGTAAGCTTAAGGGTATAAGCAAGTGTAAGGGTAAGGGTAAGGGTGAGGGTAAGGGTAAGGGTAAGGGTAAGGGTAAGCTTAAGGGTAAAAGCAAGGGTAAGGGTAAAGGTAAGGGTAAGGGTAAGGGTAAGGGTAAGGGTAAGCTTAAGGGTAAAAGCAAGGGTAAGGGTAAGGGTAAGGGTAAGGGTAAGGGTAAGGGTAAGGGTAAGGGTAAGGGTAAGGTTAAGGGTAAGAGTAAGGGTAAGGGTAAGGGTAAGGGTAAGGGTAAGGGTAAAGGTAAGGTTAAGCCTAAGGGTAAAAGCAAGGGTAAGGGTAAGGGTAAGGGTAAGGGTAAGGTAAAGGTAAGGGTAAGGGTAAGGGTAAGGGTAAGGGTAAGGGTAAGGGTAAGGGTAAGGGTAAGGGTAAGCTTAAGGGTAAAAGCAAGGGTAAGGGTAAGGGTAAGGGTAAGGGTAAGCCTAAGGGTAAAAGCAAGGGTAAGGGTAAGGGTAAGGGTAAGGGTAAGGGTAAGCTTAAGGGTAAAAGCAAGGGTAAGGGTAAGGGTAAGGGTAAGGGTAAGGGTAAGGGTAAGGGTAAGGGTAAGCTTAAGGGTAAAAGCAAGGGTAAGGGTAAAGGTAAGGGTAAGGGTAAGGGTAAGGGTAAGGGTAAGGGTAAAAGTAAAGGTAAGGGTAAGCCTAAGGGTCAAAGCAAGGGTAAGGGTAAGGGTAAGGGTAAGGGTAAGGGTAAGAGTAAGGGTAAGGGTAAGGGTAAGCTTAAGGGTAAAAGCAAGGGTAAGGGTAAGGGTAAGGGTAAGGGTAAGGGTAAGGGTAAGGGTAAGGGTAATGGTAAGGGTAAAGGTAAGGGTAAGCCTAAGGGTAAAAGCAAGGGTAAGGGTAAGGGTAAGGGTAAGGGTAAGGGTAAGGGTAAGGGTAAGGTTAAGGGTAAGGGTTAGGGTAAGGGTAAGGGTAAGGGTAAGGGTAAGCTTAAGGGTAAAAGCAAGGGTAAGGGTAAGGGTAAGGGTAAGGGTAAGGGTAAGGGTAAGGGTAAGCTTAAGGGTAAGGGTAAGGGTAAGGGTAAGGGTAAGCTTAAGGGTAAAAGCAAGGGTAAGGGTAAGGGTAAGGGTAAGGGTAAGGGTAAGCTTAAGGGTAAAAGCAAGGGTAAGGGTAAGGGTAAGGGTAAGGGTAAGGGTAAGGGTAAGGGTAAGGGTAAGCTTAAGGGTAAGGGTAAGGGTAAGAGTAAGGGTAAGCTTAAGGGTAAAAACAAGGGTAAGGGTCAGGGTAAGGGTAAGTGTAAGGGTAAGTGTAAGGGTAAGGGTAAGGGTGAGCTTAAGGGTAAAAGCAAGGGTAAGGGTAAGGTTAAGGGTAAGGGTAAGGGTAAGGGTAAGGGTAAGGGTAAGGGTTAGCTTAAGGGTAAAAGCAAGGGTAAGGGTAAGGGTAAGGGTAAGGGTAAGGGTAAGGGTAAGGGTAAGGGTAAGGGTAAGGGTAAGGGTAAGGGTAAAGGTAAGGGTAAGCCTAAGGGTAAAATCAAGGGTAAGGGTAAGGGTAAGGGTAAGGGTAAGAGTAAGGGTAAGGGTAAGGGTAAGCTTAAGGGTAAAAGCAGGGGTAAGGGTAAGGGTAAGGGTAAGGGTAAGCCTAAGGGTAAAAGCAAGGGTAAGGGTAAGGGTAAGGGTAAGGGTAAGGGTAAGGGTAAGCTTAAGGGTAAAAGCAAGGGTAAGGGTAAGGGTAAGGGTAAGGGTAAGGGTAAGGGTAAGGGTAAGGGTAAGGGTAAGCTTAAGGGTAAAAGCAAGGGTGAGGGTAAGGGTAAGGGTAAGGGTAAGGGTAAGGGTAAGGGTAAGGGTAAGGGTAAGGGTAAGGGTAAGGGTAAGGGTAAGGGTAAGGGTAAGGGTAAGGGTAAGGGTAAGTTTAAGGGTAAAAGCAAGGGTAAGGGTAAGGGTAAGGGTAAGGGTAAGGGTAAGGGTAAGGGTAAGGGTAAGGGTAAGGGTAAGCTTAAGGGTAAAAGCAAGGGTAAGGGTAAGGGTAAGGGTAAAGGTAAGGGTAAGCCTAAGGGTAAAAGCAAGGGTAAGGGTAAGGGTAAGGGTAAGGGTAAGGGTAAGGGTAAGGGTAAGGATAAGGGTTAGGGTAAGGGTAAGGGTAAGGGTAAGGGTAAGGGTAAGGGTAAGGGTAAGGGTAAGGGTAAGGGTAAGGGTAGGGGTAAGGGTAAGGGTAAGCTTAAGGGTAAAAGCAAGGGTAAGGGTAAGGGAAAGGGTAAGGGTAAGCCTAAGGGTAAAAGCAAGGGTAAGGGTAAGGGTAAGGGTAAGGGTAAGGGTAAGCTTAAGGGTAAAAGCAAGATTAAGGGTAAGGGTAAGGGTAAGGGTAAGGGTAAGGGTAAGGGTAAGCTTAAGGGTAAAAGCAAGGGTAAGGGTAAAGGTAAGGGTAAGGGTAAGGGTAAGGGTAAGGGTAAGGGTGAAGGTAAGGGTAAGCCTAAGGGTAAAAGCAAGGGTAAGGGTAAGGGTAAGGGTAAGGGTAAGGGTAAGGTTAAGGGTAAGGGTAAGGGTAAGCTTAAGGGTAAAAGCAAGGGTAAGGGTAAGGGTAAGGGTAAGGGTAAGGGTAAGGGTAAGGGTAAGGGTAAGGGTAAGGGTAAGGGTAAGCTTAAGGGTAAGGGTAAGGGTAAGGGTAAGGGTAAGCTTAAGGGTAAAAGCAAGGGTAAGGGTAAGGGTAAGGGTAAGGGTAAGCTTAAGGGTAAAAGCAAGGGTAAGGGTAAGGGTAAGGGTAAGGGTAAGGGTAAGGGTAAGGGTAAGGGTAAGGGTAAGGGTAAGGGTAAGGGTAAGCTTAAGGGTAAGGGTAAGGGTAAGGGTAAGGGTGAGCTTAAGGGTAAAAGCAAGGGTAAGGGTAAGGGTAAGGGTAAGGGTAAGGGTAAGGGTAAGGGTAAGGGTAAGGGTAAGCTTGAGGGTAAGGGTAAGGGTAAGGGTAAGGGTAAGCTTAAGGGTAAAAGCAAGGGTAAGGGTAAAGGTGAGGGTAAGGGTAAGGGTAAGGGTAAGGGTAAGCTTAAGGGTAAGGGTAAGGGTAAGGGTAAGGGTAAGGGTAAGCTTAAGGGTAAAAGCAAGGGTAAGGGTAAGGGTAAGGGTAAGGGTAAGGGTAAGGGTAAGGGTAAGGATAAGGGTAAGGGTAAGGGTAAGGGTAAGGGTAAGGGTAAGGGTAAGGGTAAGGGTAAGGGTAAGGGAAAGCTTAAGGGAAAGGGTAAGGGTAAGGGTAAGGGTAAGCTTAAGGGTAAAAGCAAGGGTAAGGGTAAGGGTAAGGGTAAGGGTAAGCTTAAGGGTATATATATATATTCTTTTGAGAACGAGCATTACAATTCTAAGATATATCACAGTGTTAGCAGAGGAAATGTAAACGGGGTACCATACATATTTGCGTATAATACAAGAGCACAGATAAAAACCTCAGGAAAAATTCTGTCTCCCCGCAAAAGTGTAGTAATTTGTTTATAGAAGATGGATGGCATCTTTTTCATTTGAAAATAATTTTTTCGTCATCTTGAATTCATTTCGACAAAATATCTTGACATAATATCTGAAACAGAAAGAGGGACAGAAAACCAGAAGGAAGCAGTAAATAATATTACCTACATTTGCTCATGACCGAGAGGGTCTTTCGACCAGGTTCAGTCCTCCAAGCGATGATTTTCAGATCCTCAGATAAACGAAGAACGCTACAGGCCCCTTCATTGGGGAATCATCTCCAATAGATCCATAATTGTTCATTTCGAACTAGAAATCTAATAAAATATTGGGAATAAAGTGAAAAACTTGTGACATGTATTATGTCAGGATGACATAGCTTAAGGGTAAAAGCAAGGGTAAGGTTAAGGGTAAGGGTAAGGGCAAGGGTAAGGGTAAGGGTAAGGGTAAGGGTAAGCTTAAGGGTAAGGGTAAGGGTAAGGGTAAGGGTAAGGGTAAGCTTAAGGGTAAAAGCAAGGGTAAGGGTAAGGGTAAGGGTAAGGGTAAGGGTAAAGGTAAGGGTAAGCCTAAGGGTAAAAGCAAGGATAAGGGTAAGGGTAAGGGTAAGGGTAAGGGTAAGGGTAAGGGTAAGGGTAAGGGTAAGGGTAAGGGTAAGGGTAAGGGTAAGCTTAAGGGTAAAAGCAAGGGTAAGGGTAAGGGTAAGGGTAAGGGTAAGGGTAAGGGTAAGGGTAAGGGTAAGGGTAAGGGTAAGGGTAAGGGTAAGGGTAAGGGTAAGGGTAAGGGTAAGGGTAAGGGTAAGCTTAAGGGTAAAAGCAAGGGTAAGGGTAAGGGTAAGGGTAAGGGTAAGGGTAAGGGTAAGGGTAAGCTTAAGGGTAAAAGCAAGGGTAAGGGTAAGGGTAAGGGTAAGGGTAAGGGTAAGGGTAAGGGTAAGGGTAAGGGTAAGGGTTAGGGTAAGGGTAAAGGTAAGGGTAAGCCTAAGGGTAAAAGCAAGGGTAAGGGTAAGGGTAAGGGTAAGGGTAAGGGTAAGGGTAAGGGTAAGGGTAAGGGTAAGGGTAAGAGTAAGGGTAAGGGTAAGGGTAAGCTTAAGGGTAAAAGCAAGGGTAAGGGTAAGGGTAAGGGTAAGCCTAAGGGTAAAAGCAAGGGTAAGGGTAAGGGTAAGGGTAAGGGTAAGGGTAAGCTTAAGGGTAAAAGCAAGGGTAAGGGTAAGGGTAAGGGTAAGGGTAAGGGTAAGGGTAAGCTTAAGGGTAAAAGCAAGGGTAAGGGTAAGGGTAAGGGTAAGGGTAAGGGTAAGGGTAAGGGTAAGCTTAAGGGTAAAAGCAAGGGTAAGGGTAAGGGTAAGGGTAAGGGTAAGGGTAAGGGTAAGGGTAAGGGTAAGGGTAAGGGTAAAGGTAAGGGTAAGGGTAAGGGTAAGGGTAAGGGTAAGGGTAAGCTTAAGGGTAAAAGCAAGGGTAAGGGTTAGGGTAAGGGTAAGGGTAAGGGTAAGGGTAAGGGTAAGCTTAAGGGTGAAAGCAAGGGTAAGGGTAAGGGTAAAAGTAAGGGTAAGGGTAAGGGTAAGGGTAAGGGTAAGGGTAAGGGTAAGGGTAAGGGTAAGGGTAAGGGTAAGCTTAAGGGTAAAAGCAAGGGTAAGGGTAAGGGTAAGGGTAAGGGTAAGGGTAAGGGTAAGGGTAAGGGTAAGGGTAAGGGTAAGGGTAAGGGTAAGGGTAAGGGTAAGGGTAAGGGTAAGCTTAAGGGTAAAAGCAAGGGTAAGGGTAAGGGTAAGGGTAAGGGTAAGGGTTAGGGTAAGGGTAAAGGTAAGGGTAAGCCTAAGGGTAAAAGCAAGGGTAAGGGTAAGGGTAAGGGTAAGGGTAAGGGTAAGGGTAAGGGTAAGGGTAAGGGTAAGGGTAAGGGTAAGGGTAAGGGTAAGGGTAAGAGTAAGGGTAAGGGTAAGGGTAAGCTTAAGGGTAAAAGCAAGGGTAAGGGTAAGGGTAAGGGTAAGGGTAAGCCTAAGGGTAAAAGCAAGGGTAAGGGTAAGGGTAAGGGTAAGGGTAAGGGTAAGCTTAAGGGTAAAAGCAAGGGTAAGGGTAAGGGTAAGGGTAAGGGTAAGGGTAAGGGTAAGCTTAAGGGTAAAAGCAAGGGTAAGGGTAAGGGTAAGGGTAAGGGTAAGGGTAAGGGTAAGGGTAAGGGTAAGGGTAAGGGTAAGGGTAAGGGTAAGGGTAAAGGTAAGGGTAAGCCTAAGGGTAAAAGCAAGGGTAAGGGTAAGGGTAAGGGTAAGGGTAAGGGTAAGCTTAAGGGTAAAAGCAAGGGTAAGGGTAAGGGTAAGGGTAAGGGTAAGGGTAAGGGTAAGCTTAAGGGTAAAAGCAAGGGTAAGGGTAAGGGTAAGGGTAAGGGTAAGGGTAAGGGTAAGGGTAAGGGTAAGGGTAATGGTAAGGGTAAGGGTAAGGGTAAGGGTAAGGGTAAGGGTAAGCTTAAGGGTAAAAGCAAGGGTAAGGGTAAGGGTAAGGGTAAGGGTAAGGGTAAGGGTAAGGGTAAGGGTAAGGGTAAGGGTAAGGGTAAGGGTAAGGGTAAGGGTAAGGGTAAGGGTAAGGGTAAGGGTAAAGGTAAGGGTAAGCCTAAGGGTAAAAGGGTAAGGGTAAGGGTAAGGGTAAGGGTAAGGGTAAGGGTAAGGGTAAGGGTAAGGGTAAGGGTAAGGGTAAGGGTAAGGGTAAGGGTAAGGGTAAGGGTAAGGGTAAGGGTAAGGGTAAGGGTAAGGGTAAGGGTAAGCTTAAGGGTATAAGCAAGGGTAAGGGTAAGGGTAAGGGTGAGGGTAAGGGTAAGGGTAAGGGTAAGGGTAAGGGTAAGCTTGAGGGTAAAAGCAAGGGTAAGGGTAAGGGTAAGGGTAAGGGTAAGGGTAAGGGTAAGGGTAAGCTTAAGGGTAAAAGCAAGGGTAAGGGTAAGGTAAGGGTAAGGGTAAGGGTAAGGGTAAGGGTAAGGGTAAGGGTAAGGGTAAGGGTAAGGGTAAGGGTAAGGGTAAGGGTAAGGGTAAGGGTAAGGGTAAGGGTAACGGTAAGGGTAAGTGTAAGGGTAAGCTTAAGGGTAAAAGCAAGGGTAAGGGTAAGGGTAAGGGTAAGGGTAAGCCTAAGGGTAAAAGCAAGGGTAAGGGTAAGGGTAAGGGTAAGGGTAAGGGTAAGCTTAAGGGTAAAAGCAAGGGTAAGGGTAAGGGTAAGGGTAAGGGTAAGGGTAAGGGTAAGGGTAAGCTTAAGGGTAAAAGCAAGGGTAAGGGTAAGGGTAAGGGTAAGGGTAAGCCTAAGGGTAAAAGCAAGGGTAAGGGTAAGGGTAAGGGTAAGGGTAAGGGTAAGCTTAAGGGTAAAAGCAAGGGTAAGGGTAAGGGTAAGGGTAAGGGTAAGGGTAAGGGTAAGCTTAAGGGTAAGGGTAAGGGTAAGGGTAAGGGTAAGGGTAAGGGTAAGCTTAAGGGTATAAGCAAGGGTAAGGGTAAGGGTAAGGGTGAGGGTAAGGGTAAGGGTAAGGGTAAGGGTAAGGGTAAGCTTGAGGGTAAAAGCAAGGGTAAGGGTAAGGGTAAGGGTAAGGGTAAGGGTAAGGGTAAGCTTAAGGGTAAAAGCAAGGGTAAGGGTAAGGGTAAGGGTAAGGGTAAGGGTAAGGGTAAGGGTAAGGGTAAGGGTAAGGGTAAAGGTAAGGGTAAGCCTAAGGGTAAAAGCAAGGGTAAGGGTAAGGGTAAGGGTAAGGGTAAGGGTAAGGGTAAGGGTAAGGGTAAGGGTAAGGGTAAGGGTAAGGGTAAGCTTAAGGCTAAAAGCAAGGGTAAGGGTAAGGGTAAGGGTAAGGGTAAGGGTAAGGGTAAGGGTAAGCTTAAGGGTAAAAGCAACGGTAAGGGTAAGGGTAAGGGTAAGGGTAAGGGTAAGGGTAAGGGTAAGGGTAAGGGTAAGGGTAAGGGTAAGGGTAAGGGTAAGGGTAAGGGTAAGGGTAAGCTTAAGGGTAAAAGCAAGGGTAAGGGTAAGGGTAAGGGTAAGGGTAAGCTTAAGGGTAAGGGTAAGGGTAAGGGTAAGGGTAAGGGTAAGCCTAAGGGTAAAAGCAAGGGTAAGGGTAAGGGTAAGGGTAAGGGTAAGGGTAAGGGTAAGGGTAAGGGTAAGGGTAAGGGTAAGGGTAAGGGTAAGGGTAAGGGTAAGGGTAAGCTTAAGGGTAAAAGCAAGGGTGAGGGTAAGGGTAAGGGTAAGGGTAAGGGTAAGGGTAAGGGTAAGGGTAAGGGTAAGGGTAAGGGTAAGGGTAAGGGTAAGGGTGAGGGTAAGGGTAAGGGTAAGGGTAAGCTTAAGGGTAAAAGCAAGGGTAAGGGTAAGGGTAAGGGTAAGCCTTACCCTTACCCTTACCCTTACCCTTGCTTTTACCCTTAAGCTTACCCTTACCCTTACCCTTACACTTAGCCTTACCCTAACCCTTACCCTTGCTTTTACCCTTAGGCTTACCCTTACCCTTACCCTAACCCTTACCCTTGCTTTTACCCTTAAGCTTACCCTTACCCTTACCCTTACCCTTACCCTTACCCTTACACTTACCCTTACCCTTACCCTTACCCTTACCCTTACCCTTACCCTTGCTTTTACCCTTAGGCTTACCCTTACCTTTACCCTTACCCTTACCCTTACCCTTACCCTTACCCTTACCCTTACCCTTGCTTTTACCCTTAAGCTTACCCTTACCCTTACCCTTACCCTTACCCTTACCCTTACCCTTACCCTTACCCTTACCCTTACCCTTACCCTTACCCTTACCCTTACTTTTACCCTTAAGCTTACCCTTACCCTTACCCTTACCCTTACCCTTACCCTTACACTTACCCTTACCCTTACCCTTACCCTTGCTTTTACCCTTAAGCTTACCCTTACCCTTACCCTTACCCTTACCCTTAAGCTTACCCTTACCCTTACCCTTACCCTTACCCTTACCCTTACCCTTACCCTTACCCTTACCCTTGCTTTTACCCTTAAGCTTACCCTTACCCTTACCCTTACCCTTACCCTTACCCTTGCTTTTACCCTTAAGCTTACCCTTACCCTTACCCTTACCCTTACCCTTAAGCTTACCCTTACCCTTACCCTTACCCTTACCCTTACCCTTACCCTTACCCTTACCCTTACCCTTACCCTTACCCTTACCCTTACCCTTACCCTTACCCTTACCCTTGCTTTTACCCTTAAGCTTACCCTTACCCTTACCCTTACCCTTACCCTTAAGCTTACCCTTACCCTTACCCTTACCCTTACCCTTACCCTTGCTTTTACCCTTAAGCTTACCCTTACCCTTACCCTTACCCTTACCCTTACCCTTAAGCTTACCCTTACCCTTACCCTTACCCTTACCCTTACCCTTACCCTTACCCTTACCCTTACCCTTAACCTTACCCTTGCTTTTACCCTTAAGCTTACCCTTACCCTTACCCTTACCCTTACCCTTAAGCTTACCCTTACCCTTACCCTTACCCTTACCCTTACCCTTACCCTTACCCTTACCCTTACCCTTGCTTTTACCCTTAAGCTTACCCTTACCCTTACCCTTACCCTTACCCTTACCCTTGCTTTTACCCTTGAGCTTACCCTTACCCTTACCCTTCCCTTACCCTTAAGCTTACCCTTACCCTTACCCTTACCCTTACCCTTACCCTTACCCTTACCCTTACCCTTACCCTTACCCTTGCTTTTACCCTTAAGCTTACCCTTACCCTTACCCTTACCCTTACCCTTACCCTTACCCTTACCCTTACCCTTACCCTTACCCTTACCCTTACCCTTGCTTTTACCCTAAGGCTTACCCTTACCTTTACCCTTACCCTTACCCTTACCCTTACCCTTACCCTTACCCTTACCCTTACCCTTACCCTTGCTTTTACCCTTAAGCTTACCCTTACCCTTACCCTTTCCCTTACCCTTACCCTTACCCTTGCTTTTACCTTTAAGCTTACCCTTACCCTTACCCTTACCCTTACCCTTACCCTTGCTTTTACCCTTAGGCTTACCCTTACCCTTACCCTTACCCTTACCCTTGCTTTTACCCTTAAGCTTACACTTACCCTTACCCTTACCCTTACCCTTACCCTTACCCTTACCCTTACCCTTACTCTTACCCTTACCCTTACCCTTACCTTTACCCTTACCCTTACCCTTACCCTTACCCTTACCCTTACCCTTACCCTTACCCTTGCTTTTACCCTTAAGCTTACCCTTACCCTCACCCTTACCCTTACCCTTACCCTTACCCTTACCCTTACCCTTACCCTTACCCTTACCCTTACCCTCACCCTTGCTTTTACCCTTAAGCTTACCCTTACCCTTACCCTTACCCTTACCCTTACCCTTACCCTTACCCTTACCCTTACCCTTGCTTTTACCCTTAAGCTTACCCTTACCCTTACCCTTACCCTTACCCTTACCCTTGCTTTTACCCTTAGGCTTACCCTTACCCTTACCCTTACCCTTACCCTTGCTTTTACCCTTAAGCTTACCCTTACCCTTACCCTTACCCTTACTCTTACCCTTACCCTTACCCTTACCCTTACCCTTACCCTTGCTTTTACCCTTAGGCTTACCCTTACCTTTACCCTTACCCTTACCCTTACCCTTACCCTTACCCTTACCCTTACCCTTACCCTTACCCTTACCCTTACCCTTGCTTTTACCCTTAAGCTTACCCTTACCCTTACCCTTACCCTTACCCTTACCCTTACCCTTACCCTTACCCTTACCATTACCCTTACCCTTACCCTTACCCTTACCCTTACCCTTTCCCTTACCCTTGCTTTTACCCTTAAGCTTACCCTTACCCTTACCCTTACCCTTACCCTTACCCTTACCCTTACCCTTACCCTTACCCTTACCCTTACCCTTACCCTTAACCTTACCCTTACCCTTACCCTTACCCTTACCCTTACCCTTGCTTTTACCCTTAAGCTTACCCTTACCCTTACCCTTACCCTTACCCTTAAGCTTACCCTTACCCTTACCCTTACCCTTACCCTTACCCTTACCCTTACCCTTACCCTTACCCTTACTCTTGCTTTTACCCTTAAGCTTACCCTTACCCTTACCCTTACCCTTACCCTTACCCTTGCTTTTACCCTTACCCTTATCCTTACCCTTAAGCTTACCCTTACCCTTACCCTCACCCTTACCCTTACCCTTACCCTTACCCTTACCCTTACCCTTACCCTTACCCTTACCCTTACCCTTACCCTTACCCTTACCCTTGCTTTTACCCTTAAGCTTACCCTTACCCTTACCGTTACCCTTACCCTTACCCTTACCCTTACCCTTACCCTTACCCTTACCCTTACCCTTACCCTCACCCTTGCTTTTACCCTTAAGCTTACCCTTACCCTTACCCTTACCCTTACCCTTACCCTTACCCTTACCCTTACCCTTACCCTTACCCTTACCCTTACCCTTACCCTTACCCTTAGCCTTACCCTTACCCTTACCCTTACCCTTACCCTTGCTTTTACCCTTAAGCTTACCCTTGCCCTTACCCTTACCCTTACCCTTACCCTTACCCTTACCCTTACCCTTACCCTTACCCTTACCCTTGCTTTTACCCTTAGGCTTACCCTTACCTTTACCCTTACCCTTACCCTTACCCTTACCCTTACCCTTACCCTTACCCTTACCCTTACCCTTACCCTTGCTTTTACCCTTAAGCTTACCCTTACCCTTACCCTTACCCTTACCCTTACCCTTGCTTTTACCCTTAAGCTTACCCTTACCCTTACCCTTACCCTTACCCTTGCTTTTACCCTTAGGCTTACCCTTACCCTTACCCTTACCCTTACCCTTAAGCTTACCCTTACCCTTACCCTTACCCTTACCCTTACCCTTACCCTTACCCTTACCCTTACCCTTACCCTTACCCTTACCCTTGCTTTTACCCTTAAGCTTACCCTTACCCTAACCTTTACACTTACCCTTACCCTTACTCTTACCCTTACCCTTACCCTTACCCTTACCCTAACCCTTACCCTTACCCTTGCTTTTACCCTTAGGCTTACCCTTACCTTTACCCTTACACTTACCCTTACCCTTAAGCTTACCCTTACCCTTACCCTTACCCTTACCCTTACCCTTACCCTTACCCTTACCCTTACCCTTACCCTTACCCTTACCCTTACCCTTACCCTTGCTTTTACCCTTAAGCTTACCCTTACCCTTACCCTTACACTTACCCTTACCCTTATCCTTACCCTTACCCTTACCCTTACCCTTACCCTTACCCTTACCCTAACCCTTACCCTTACCCTTGCTTTTACCCTTAGGCTTACCCTTACCTTTACCCTTACCCTTACCCTTACCCTTGCCCTTACCCTTACCCTTACCCTTAACCTTGCTTTTACCCTTAAGCTTACCCTTACCCTTACCCTTACCCTTACCCTTACCCTTGCTTTTACCCTTTAGCTTACCCTTACCCTTACCCTTACCCTTACCCTCACCCTTACCCTTACCCTTACCCTTGCTTTTACCCTTAAGCTTACCCTTACCCTTACCCTTACCCTTACCCTTACCCTTACCCTTACCCTTACCCTTACCCTTACCCTTACCCTTACCCTTGCTTTTACCCTTAAGCTTACCCTTACCCTTACCCTTACCCTTACCCTTACCCTTACCCTTACCCTTACCCTTACCCTTACCCTTACCCTTACCCTTACCCTTACCCTTACCCTTACCCTTACCCTTACCCTTACCCTTGCTTTTACCCTTAGGCTTACCCTTACCTTTACCCTTACCCTTACCCTTACCCTTACCCTTACCCTTACCCTTGCTTTAACCCTTAAGCTTACCCTTACCCTCACCCTTACCCTTACCCTTACCCTTGCTTTTACCCTTAAGCTTACCCTTACCCTTACCCTCACCCTTACCCTTACCCTTGTTTTACCCTTAGGCTTACCCTTACCCTTACCCTTACCCTTACCCTTGCTTTTACCCTTAAGCTTACCCTTACCCTTACCCTTACCCTTACCCTTACCCTTACCCTTACCCTTACCCTTACCCTTACCTTTACCCTTACCCTTGCTTTTACCCTTAGGCTTACCCTAACCTTTACCCTTACCCTTACCCTTACACTTACCCTTACCCTTACCCTTACCCTTACCCTTACCCTTACCCTTACCCTTACCCTTACCCTTGCTTTTACCCTTAAGCTTACCCTTACCCTTACCCTTACCCTCACCCTTACCCTTACCCTTACCCTTGCTTTTACCCTTAAGCTTACCCTTACCCTTACCCTTACCCTCACCCTTACCCTTACCCTTACCCTTGCTTATACCCTTAAGCTTACCCTTACCCTTACCCTTACCCTTACCCTTACCCTTACCCTTACCCTTACCCTAACCCTTACCCTTACCCTTACCCTTACCCTTACCCTTACCCTTGCTTTTACCCTTAGGCTTACCCTTACCTTTACCCTTACCCTTACCCTTACCCTTACCCTTGCTTTTACCCTCAAGCTTACCCTTACCCTTACCCTTACCCTTACCCTAACCCTTACCCTTGCTTTTACCCTTAAGCTTACCCTTACCCTTACCCTTACCCTTACCCTTACCCTTACCCTTACCCTTACCCTTACCCTTACCCTTACCCTTGCTTTTACCCTTAAGCTTACCCTTACCCTTACCCTTACCCTTACCCTTACCCTTACCCTTACCCTTACCCTTACCCTTACCCTTGCTTTTACCCTTAAGCTTACCCTTACCCTTACCCTTACCCTTACCCTTACCCTTACCCTTACCCTTACCCTTACCCTTACCCTTACCCTTACCCTTACCCTTACCCTTACCCTTACCCTTGCTTTTACCCTTAAGCTTACCCTTACCCTTACCCTTACCCTTACCCTTACCCTTGCTTTTACCCTTAAGCTTACCCTTACCCTTACCCTTACCCTTACCCTTGCTTTTACCCTTAGGCTTACCCTTACCCTTACCCTTACCCTTACCCTTAAGCTTACCCTTACCCTTACCCTTACCCTTACCCTTACCCTTACCCTTACCCTTACCCTTACCCTTACCCTTGCTTTTACCCTTAAGCTTACCCTTACCCTAACCTTTACACTTACCCTTACCCTTACTCTTACCCTTACCCTTACCCTTACCCTTACCCTAACCCTTACCCTTACCCTTGCTTTTACCCTTAGGCTTACCCTTACCTTTACCCTTACACTTACCCTTACCCTTAAGCTTACCCTTACCCTTACCCTTACCCTTACCCTTACCCTTACCCTTACCCTTACCCTTACCCTTACCCTTACCCTTACCCTTACCCTTGCTTTTACCCTTAAGCTTACCCTTACCCTTACCCTTACACTTACCCTTACCCTTATCCTTACCCTTACCCTTACCCTTACCCTTACCCTTACCCTTACCCTAACCCTTACCCTTACCCTTGCTTTTACCCTTAGGCTTACCCTTACCTTTACCCTTACCCTTACCCTTACCCTTGCCCTTACCCTTACCCTTACCCTTACCCTTGCTTTTACCCTTAAGCTTACCCTTACCCTTACCCTTACCCTTACCCTTACCCTTGCTTTTACCCTTTAGCTTACCCTTACCCTTACCCTTACCCTTACCCTCACCCTTACCCTTACCCTTACCCTTGCTTTTACCCTTAAGCTTACCCTTACCCTTACCCTTACCCTTACCCTTACCCTTACCCTTACCCTTACCCTTACCCTTACCCTTACCCTTACCCTTACCCTTGCTTTTACCCTTAAGCTTACCCTTACCCTTACCCTTACCCTTACCCTTACCCTTACCCTTACCCTTACCCTTACCCTTACCCTTACCCTTACCCTTACCCTTACCCTTACCCTTACCCTTACCCTTACCCTTACCCTTGCTTTTACCCTTAGGCTTACCCTTACCTTTACCCTTACCCTTACCCTTACCCTTACCCTTACCCTTACCCTTGCTTTAACCCTTAAGCTTACCCTTACCCTCACCCTTACCCTTACCCTTACCCTTGCTTTTACCCTTAAGCTTACCCTTACCCTTACCCTCACCCTTACCCTTACCCTTGTTTTACCCTTAGGCTTACCCTTACCCTTACCCTTACCCTTACCCTTGCTTTTACCCTTAAGCTTACCCTTACCCTTACCCTTACCCTTACCCTTACCCTTACCCTTACCCTTACCCTTACCCTTACCTTTACCCTTACCCTTGCTTTTACCCTTAGGCTTACCCTAACCTTTACCCTTACCCTTACCCTTACACTTACCCTTACCCTTACCCTTACCCTTACCCTTACCCTTACCCTTACCCTTACCCTTACCCTTGCTTTTACCCTTAAGCTTATTCTTACCCTTACCCTTACCCTCACCCTTACCCTTACCCTTACCCTTGCTTTTACCCTTAAGCTTACCCTTACCCTTACCCTTACCCTCACCCTTACCCTTACCCTTACCCTTGCTTATACCCTTAAGCTTACCCTTACCCTTACCCTTACCCTTACCCTTACCCTTACCCTTACCCTTACCCTAACCCTTACCCTTACCCTTACCCTTACCCTTACCCTTACCCTTACCCTTGCTTTTACCCTTAGGCTTACCCTTACCTTTACCCTTACCCTTACCCTTACCCTTACCCTTGCTTTTACCTCAAGCTTACCCTTACCCTTACCCTTACCCTTACCCTAACCCTTACCCTTGCTTTTACCCTTAAGCTTACCCTTACCCTTACCCTTACCCTTACCCTTACCCTTACCCTTACCCTTACCCTTACCCTTACCCTTACCCTTGCTTTTACCCTTAAGCTTACCCTTACCCTTACCCTTACCCTTACCCTTACCCTTACCCTTACCCTTACCCTTGCTTTTACCCTTAAGCTTACCCTTACCCTTACCCTTACCCTTACCCTTACCCTTACCCTTACCCTTACCCTTACCCTTACCCTTACCCTTACCCTTACCCTTACCCTTACCCTTACCCTTACCCTTACCCTTACCCTTACCCTTGCTTTTACCCTAAGGCTTACGCTTACCTTTACCCTTACCCTTACCCTTACCCTTGCTTTTACCCTTAAGCTTACACTTACCCTTACCCTTACCCTTACCCTTACCACTACCCTTGCTTTTACCCTTAAGCTTACCCTTACCCTTACCCTTACCCTTACCCTTACCCTTACCCTTACCCTTACCCTTACCCTTGCTTTTACCCTTACCCTTACCCTTGCTTTTACCCTTAGGCTTACCCTTACCCTTACCCTTACCCTTACCCTTACCCTTACCCTTACCCTTGCTTTTACCCTTAAGCTAACCCTTACCCTTACCCTTACCCTTACCCTTACCCTTACCCTTACCCTTACCCTTACCCTTACCCTTACCCTTACCCTTGCTTTTACCCTTAAGCTTACCCTTACCCTTACCCTTACCCTTACCCTTACCCTTACCCTTACCCTTACCCTTACCCTTACCCTTACCCTTTCCCTTACCCTTGCTTTTACCCTTAAGCTTACCCTTACCCTTACCCTTACCCTTACCCTTACCCTTACCCTTACCCTTACCCTTACCCTTACCCTTACCCTTACCCTTACCCTTGCTTTTACCCTTAAGCTTACCCTTACCCTTACCCTTACCCTTACCCTTATCCATACCCTTGCTTTTACCCTTAGGCTTACCCTTACCTTTACCCTTACCCTTACCCTTACCCTTACCCTTACCCTTACCCTTACCCTTACCCTTGATTTTACCCTTAAGCTTACCCTTACCCTTACCCTTACCCTTACCCTTACCCTTACCCTTACCCTTGCTTTTACCCTTAAGCTTACCCTTACCCTTACCCTTACCCTTACCCTTACCCTTGCTTTTACCCTTAGGCTTACCCTTACCCTTACCCTTACCCTTACCCTTACCCTTACCCTTACCCTTACCCTTACCCTTACCCTTACCCTTACCCTTACCCTTACCCTTACCCTTACCCTTACCCTTACCCTCACCCTTGCTTTTACCCTTAAGCTTACCCTTACCCTTACCCTCACCCTTACCCTTACCCTTACCCTTACCCTTACCCTTACCCTTACCCTTACCCTTACCCTTACCCTTACCCTTACCCTTACCCTTGCTTTTACCCTTAGGCTTACCCTTACCTTTACCCTTACCCTTACCCTTACCCTTACCCTTACCCTTACCCTTACCCTTGCTTTTACCCTTAAGCTTACCCTTACCCTTACCCTTACCCTTACCCTTGCTTTTACCCTTAAGCTTACCCTTACCCTTACCCTTACCCTCACCCTTACCCTTACCCTTACCCTTACCCTTGCTTTTACCCTTAAGCTTACCCTTACCCTTACCCTTACCCTTACCCTTACCCTTACCCTTACCCTTACCCTTGCTTTTACCCTTAAGCTTACCCTTACCCTTACCCTTACCCTTACCCTTACCCTTACCCTTACCCTTACACTTACCCTTACCCTTACCCTTACCCTTACCCTTGCTTTTACCCTTAGGCTTACCCTTACCTTCACCCTTACCCTTACCCTTACCCATACCCTTACCCTTACCCTTGCTTTTACCCTTAAGCTTACCCTTACCCTTACCCTTACCCTTACCCTTACCCTTACCCTTGCTTTTACCCTTAAGCTTACCCTTACCCTTACCCTTACCCTTACCCTTGCTTTTACCCTTAGGCTTACCCTTACCCTTACCCTTACCCTTGCTTTTACCCTTAAGCTTACCCTTACACTTACCCTTACCCTTACCCTTACCCTTACCCTTACCCTTACCCTTACCCTTACCCTTACCCTTACCCTTACCCTTACCCTTGCTTTTACCCTTAGGCTTACCCTTACCTTTACCCTTACCCTTACCCTTACCCTTACCCTTATCCTTACCCTTACCCTTACCCTTACCCTTACCCTTACCCTTACCCTTACCCTTACCCTTACCCTTACCCTTACCCTTACCCTTGCTTTTACCCTTAAGCTTACCCTTACCCTTACCCTTACCCTTACCCTTACCCTTACCCTTACCCTTACCCTTGCTTTTACCCTTAAGCTTACCCTTACCCTTACCCTTACCCTTACCCTTACCCTTACCCTTACCCTTACCCTCACCCTTACCCTTACCCTTACCCTTGCTTATACCCTTAAGCTTACCCTTACCCTTACCCTTACCCTTACCCTTACCCTTACCCTTCCCCTTACCCTTACCCTTGCTTTTACCCTTAGGCTTACCCTTACCTTTACCCTTACCCTTACCCTTACCCTTACCCTTACCCTTACCCTTACCCTTACCCTTACCCTTACCCTTACCCTTGCTTTTACCCTTAAGCTTACCCTTACCCTTACCCTTACCCTTACCCTTACCCTAACCCTTACCCTTGCTTTTACCCTTTAGCTTACCCTTACCCTTACCCTTACCCTTACCCTTACCCTTACCCTTACCCTTACCCTTACCCTTACCCTTACCCTTACCCTTACCCTTACCCTTACCCTTACCCTTACCCTTACCCTTACCCTTACCCTTACCCTTACCCTTACCCTTACCCTTACCCTTACCCTTACCCTTACCCTTGCTTTTACCCTTAGGCTCACCCTTACCTTTACCCTTACCCTTTCCCTTACCCTTACCCTTACCCTTACCCTTACCCTTACCCTTACCCTTACCCTTACCCTTGCTTTTACCCTTAAGCTTACCCTTACCCTTACCCTTACCCTTACCCTTACCTTTACCCTTGCATTTACCCTTAAGCTTACCCTTACCCTTACCCTTACCCTCACCCTTAACCTTGCTTTTACCCTTAAGCTTACCCTTACCCTTACCCTTACCCTTACCCTTACCTTTACCCTTGCTTTTACCCTTAAGCTTACCCTTACCCTTACCCTTACCCTTACCCTTACCCTTACCCTTACCCTTACCCTTACCCTTACCCTTACCCTTACCCTTACCCTTACCCTTACCCTTACCCTTACCCTTGCTTTTACCCTTAAGCTTACCCTTACCCTTACCCTTACCCTTACCCTTACCCTTACCCTTACCCTTACCCTTACCCTTACCCTTACCCTTACCCTTACCCTTGCTTTTACCCTTAAGCTTACCCTTACCCTTACCCTTACCCTTACCCTTACCCATACCCTTGCTTTTACCCTTAGGCTTACCCTTACCTTTACCCTTACCCTTACCCTTACCCTTACCCTTACCCTTACCCTTACCCTTACCCTTACCCTTGCTTTTACCCTTAAGCTTACCCTTACCCTTACCCTTACCCTTACCCTTACCCTTACCCTTGCTTTTACCCTTAAGCTTACCCTTACCCTTACCCTCACCCTTACCCTTACCCTTGCTTTTACCCTTAGGCTTACCCTTACCCTTACCCTTACCCTTACCCTTACCCTTACCCTTACCCTTACCCTTACCCTTACCCTTACCCTTACCCTTACCCTTACCCTCACCCTTGCTTTTACCCTTAAGCTTACCCTTACCCTTACCCTTACCCTTACCCTTACCCTTACCCTTACCCTTACCCTTACCCTTACCCTTACCCTTACCCTTACCCTTACCCTTACCCTTACCCTTACCCTTACCCTTACCCTTACCCTTGCTTTTACCCTTAGGCTTACCCTTACCTTTACCCTTACCCTTACCCTTACCCTTACCCTTACCCTTACCCTTACCCTTACCCTTGCTTTTACCCTTAAGCTTACCCTTACCCTTACCCTTACTCTTACCCTTGCTTTTACCCTTAAGCTTACCCTTACCCTTACCCTTACCCTCACCCTTACCCTTACCCTTACCCTTACCCTTGCTTTTACCCTCAAGCTTACCCTTACCCTT
Organism: Myrrha octodecimguttata; assembly: GCA_958510865.1. Taxonomy (NCBI): domain Eukaryota; kingdom Metazoa; phylum Arthropoda; class Insecta; order Coleoptera; family Coccinellidae; genus Myrrha; species Myrrha octodecimguttata. The sequence continues at coordinate 139,963 of CAUEHS010000045.1, read as the reverse complement.
ACCCTTACCCTTACCCTTACCCTTACCCTTACCCTTACCCTTACCCTTGCTTTTACCCTTAAGCTTACCCTTACCCTTACCCTTACCCTTACCCTTACCCTTACCCTTACCCTTACCCTTACTCTTACACTTACCCTTACCCTTACCCTTACCCTTACCCTTGCTTTTACCCTTAGGCTTACCCTTACCTTTACCCTTACCCTTACCCTTACCCATACCCTTACCCTTACCCTTGCTTTTACCCTTAAGCTTACCCTTACCCTTACCCTTACCCTTACCCTTACCCTAACCCTTACCCTTGCTTTTACCCTTAAGCTTACCCTTACCCTTACCCTTACCCTTACCCTTGCTTTTACCCTTAGGCTTACCCTTACCCTTACCCTTACCCTTGCTTTTACCCTTAAGCTTACCCTTACACTTACCCTTACCCTTACCCTTACCCTTACCCTTACCCTTACCCTTACCCTTACCCTTACCCTTACCCTTGCTTTCACCCTTAGGCTTACCCTTACCTTTACCCTTACCCTTACCCTTACCCTTACCCTTACCCTTACCCTTACCCTTACCCTTACCCTTACCCTTACCCTTACCCTTACCCTTACCCTTACCCTTACCCTTGCTTTTACCCTTAAGCTTACCCTTACCCTTACCCTTACCCTTACCCTTACCCTTACCCTTACCCTTGCTTTTACCCTTAAGCTTACCCTTACCCTTACCCTTACCCTCACCCTTACCCTTACCCTTACCCTTGCTTATACCCTTAAGCTTACCCTTACCCTTACCCTTACCCTTACCCTTACCCTTACCCTTACCCTTACCCTTACCCTTACCCTTACCCTTACCCTTACCCTTACCCTTACCCTTGCTTTTACCCTTAGGCTTACTCTTACCTTTACCCTTACCCTTACCCTTACCCTTACCCTTACCCTTACCCTTACCCTTACCCTTACCCTTACCCTTACCCTTACCCTTGATTTTACCCTTAAGCTTACCCTTACCCTTACCCTTACCCTTACCCTTACCCTAACCCTTACCCTTGCTTTTACCCTTTAGCTTACCCTTACCCTTACCCTTACCCTTACCCTTACCCTTACCCTTACCCTTACCCTTACCCTTACCCTTACCCTTACCCTTACCCTTACCCTTACCCTTACCCTTACCCTTACCCTTACCCTTACCCTTACCCTTGCTTTTACCCTTAGGCTCACCCTTACCTTTACCCTTACCCTTACCCTTACCCTTACCCTTACCCTTACCCTTACCCTTACCCTTACCCTTACCCTTACCCTTGCTTTTACCCTTAAGCTTACCCTTACCCTTACCCTTACCCTTACCCTTACCTTTACCCTTGCATTTACCCTTAAGCTTACCCTTACCCTTACCCTTACCCTCACCCTTAACCTTGCTTTTACCCTTAAGCTTACCCTTACCCTTACCCTTACCCTTACCCTTACCTTTACCCTTGCTTTTACCCTTAAGCTTACCCTTACCCTTACCCTTACCCTTACCCTTACCCTTACCCTTGCTTTTACCCTTAAGCTTACCCTTACCCTTACCCTTACTCTTACCCTTACCCTTACCCTTACCCTTACCCTTACCCTTACCCTTACCCGTACCCTTACCCTTGCTTTTACCCTTAGGCTTACCCTTACCTTTACCCTTACCCTAACCCTTACCCTTACCCTTACCCTTACCCTTACCCTTGCTTTTACCCTTAAGCTTACCCTTACCCTAACCCTTACGCTTACCCTTACCCTTACCCTTACCCTTGCTTTTACCCTTAAGCTTACCCTTACCCTTACCCTTACCCTTACCCTTACCCTTACCCTTACCCTTACCCTTACCCTTACCCTTACCCTTACCCTTGCTTTTACCCTTAAGCTTACCCTTACCCTTACCCTTACCCTTACCCTTACCCTTACCCTAACCTTTACCCTTGCTTTTACCCTTAAGCTTACCCTTACCCTTACCCTTACCACTACCCTTACCCTTACCTTTACCCTTACCCTTACCCTTACCCTTACCCTTACCCTTACCCTTACCCTTACCCTTACCCTTACCCTTACCCTTGCTTTTACCCTTAAGCTTACCCTTACCCTTACCCTTACCCTTACCCTTACCCTTACTTTTACCCTTACCCTTACCCTTGCTTTTACCCTTAAGCTTACCCTTACCCTTACCCTTACCCTTACCCTTACCCTTGCTTTTACCCTTAGGCTTACCCTTACCTTTACCCTTACCCTTACCCTTACCCTTACCCTTACCCTTACCCTTACCCTTACCCTTACCCTTACCCTTGCTTTTACCCTTAAGCTTACCCTTACCCTTACCCTTACCATTACCCTTACCCTTACCCTTGCTTTTACCCTTAAGCTTACCCTTACCCTTACCCTTACCCTTACCCTTACCCTTGCTTTTACCCTTAGGCTTACCCTTACCCTTACCTTTACCCTTACCCTTGCTTTTACCCTTAAGCTCACCCTTACCCTTACCCTTACTCTTACCCTTACCCTTACCCTTACCCTTACCCTTACCCTTACCCTTACCCTTACCCTTACCCTTACCCTTACCCTTACCCTTGCTTTTACCCTTAGGCTTACCCTTACCTTTACCCTTACCCCAACCCTTACCCTTACCCTTACCCTTACCCTTACCCTTGCTTTTACCCTTAAGCTTACCCTTACCCTTACCCTTACCCTTACCCTTACCCTTACCCTTACCCTTGCTTTTACCCTTAAGCTTACCCTTACCCTTACCCTTACCCTTACCCTTACCCTTACCCTTACCCTTACCCTTACCCTTACCCTTACCCTTGCTTTTACCCTTAAGCTTACCCTTACCCTTACCCTTACCCTTACCCTTACCCTTACCCTTACCCTTACCCTTACCTTACCCTTACCCTTACCCTTATCCTTGCTTTTACCCTTAGGCTTACCCTTACCTTTACCCTTACCCTTACCCTTTCCCTTACCCTTACCCTTGCTTTTACCCTTAAGCTTACCCTTACCCTTACCCTTACCCTTACCCTTAAGCTTACCCTTACCCTTACCCTTACCCTTACCCTTACCCTTACCCTTACCCTTACCCTTACCCTTACCCTTGCTTTTACCCTTAAGCTTACCCTTACCCTTACCCTTACCCTTACCCTTACCCTTGCTTTTACCCTTAAGCTTACCCTTACCCTTACCCTTACCCTTACCCTTAAGCTTTCCCTTACCCTTACCCTTACCCTTACCCTTACCCTTACCCTTACCCTTACCCTTACCCTTACCCTTACCCTTACCCTTACCCTTACCCTTGCTTTTACCCTTAAGCTTACCCTTACCCTTACCCTTACCCTTAAGCTTACCCTTACCCTTACCCTTACCCTTACCCTCACCCTTACCCTTACCCTTGCTTTTACCCTTAAGCTTACCCTTACCCTTACCCTTACCCTTACCCTTAAGCTTACCCTTACCCTTACCCTTACCCTTGCTTTTACCCTTAAGCTTACCCTTACCCTTACCCTTACCCTTACCCTTAAGCTTACCCTTAACCTTACCCTTACCCTTACCCTTACCCTTACCCTTACCCTTACCCTTACCCTTACCCTTACCCTTACCCTTACCCTTACCCTTACCCCTACCCTTACCCTTACCCTTACCCTTGCTTTTACCCTTAAGCTTACCCTTACCCTTACCCTTACCCTTACCCTTGCTTTCACCCTTAAGCTTACCCTTACCCTTACCCTTACCCTTAAACTTACCCTTACCCTTACCCTTACCCTTACCCTTACCCTTACCCTTACCCTTACCCTTACCCTTACCCTTACCCTTACCCTTACCCTTGCTTTTACCCTTAAGCTTACCCTTACCCTTACCCTTAACCTTACCCTTACCCTTACCCTTACCCTTACCCTTACCCTTGCTTTTACCCTTAGGCTTACCCTTACTTTTACCCTTACCCTTACCCTTACCCTTACCCTTACCCTTACCTTTACCCTTACCCTTGCTTTTACCCTTAAGCTTACCCTTACCCTTACCCTTACCCTCGCTTTTACCCTTAGGCTTACCCTTACCCTTTCCCTTACCCTTACCCTTGCTTTTACCCTTAAGCTTACCCTTACCCTTACCCTTACCCTTACCCTTACCCTTACCCTTACCCTTACCCTTACCCTTACCCTTACCCTTACCCTTACCCTTACCCTTACCCTTACCCTTACCCTTACCCTTGCTTTTACCCTTAGGCTTACCCTTACCTTTACCCTTACCCTTACCCTTACCCTTACCCTTACCCTTGCTTTTACTCTTAAGCTTACCCTTACCCTTACCTTTACCCTTACCCTTACCCTTACCCTTACCCTTACCCTTACCCTTACCCTTACCCTTGCTTTTACCCTTAAGCTTACCCTTACCCTTACCCTTACCCTTACCCTTACCCTTACCCTTACCCTTACCCTCACCTTTGCTTTTACCCTTAAGCTTACCCTTACCCTTACCCTTACCCTTACCCTTACCCTTACCCTTGCTTTTACCCTTAAGCTTACCCTTACCCTTACCCTTACCCTTACCCTTACCCTTGCTTTTACCCTTAGGCTTACCCTTACCCTTACCCTTACCCTTACCCTTGCTTTTACCCTTAAGCTTACCCTTACCCTTACCCTTACCCTTACTCTTACCCTTACCCTTACCCTTACCCTTACCCTTGCTTTTACCCTTAGGCTTACCCTTACCTTTACCCTTACCCTTACCCTTACCCTTACCCTTACCCTTACCCTTACCCTCACCCTTACCCTTGCTTTTACCCTTAAGCTAACCCTTACCCTTACCCTTACCCTTACCCTTACCCTTAACCTTACCCCTACCCTTGCTTTTACCCTTGAGCTCACCCTTACCCTTACCCTTACCCTTACCCTTACACTTACCCTTACCCTGACCCTTACCCTTGCTTTTACCCTTAAGCTTACCCTTACCCTTACCCTTACCCTTACCCTTAAGCTTACCCTTACCCTTACCCTTACCCTTACCCTTACCCTTACCCTTGCTTTTACCCTTAAGCTTACCCTTACCCTTACCCTTACCCTTACCCTTGCTTTTACCCTTAAGCTTACCCTTACCCTTACCCTTACCCTTACCCTTGCTTTTACCCTTACCCTTACCCTTACCCTTACCCTTACCTTTACCCTTGCTTTTACCCTTAAGCTTACCCTTACCCTTACCCTTACCCTTACCCTAACCCTTACCCTTAACCTTACCCTTACCCTTACCCTTACCCTTACCCTTACCCTTGCTTTTACCCTTAGGCTTACCCTTACCTTTACCCTTACCATTACCCTTACCCTTACCCTTACCCTTACCCTTACCCTTGCTTTTACCCTTAAGCTTACCCTTACCCTTACCCTTACCCTTACCCTTACCCTTACCCTTACCCTTACCCTTACCCTTACCCTTACCCTTACCCTTACCCTTACCCTTACCCTTGCTTTTACCCTTAAGCTTACCCTTACCCTTACCCTTACCCTTACCCCTACCCTTACCCTTACCCTTACCCTTACCCTTACCCTTACCCTTGCTTTTACCCTTAAGCTTACCCTTACCCTTACCCTTACTTTTACTCTTACCCTTACCCTTACCCTTACCCTTACCCTTACCCTTACCCTTGCTTTTACCCTTAAGCTTACCCTTACCCTTACCTTTACCCTTACCCTTACCCTTACCCTTACCCTTACCCTTACCCTTACCCTTACCCTTACCCTTACCCTTACCCTTACCCTTGCTTTTACCCTTAGGCTTACCCTTACCTTTAGCCTTACCCTTACCCTTACCCTTACCCTTACCCTTACCCTTACCCTTGCTTTTACCCTTAAGCTTACCCTTACCCTTACCCTTACCCTTACCCTTACCCTTACCCTTACCCTTGCTTTTACCCTTAAGCTTACCCTTACCCTTACCCTTACCCTTACACTTACCCTTGCTTTTACCCTTAGGCTTACCCTTACCCTTACCCTTACCCTTACCCTTAAGCTTACCCTTACCCTTACCCTTACCCTTACCCTTACCCTTACCCTTACCCTTACCCTTACCCTTACCCTTGCTTTTACCCTTAAGCTTACCCTTACCCTTACCCTTACTCTTACCCTTACCCTTACCCTTACCCTTACCCTTGCTTTTACCCTTAAGCTTACCCTTACCCTTACCTTTACCCTTACCCTTACCCTTACCCTTACCCTTACCCTTACCCTTACCCTTACCCTTACCCTTACCCTTACCCTTGCTTTTACCCTTAAGCTTACCCTTACCCTTACCCTTACCCTTACCCTTACCCTTACCCTTACCCTTACCCTTGCTTTTACCCTTAAGCTTACCCTTACCCTTACCCTTACCCTTACACTTACCCTTGCTTTTACCCTTAAGCTTACCCTTACCCTTACCCTTACTCTTACCCTTACCCTTACCCTTGCTTTGACCCTTAGGCTTACCCTTACCTTTACCCTTACCCTTACCCTTACCCTTACCCTTACCCTTACCCTTACCCTTACCCTTACCCTTACCCTTACCCTTACCCTTACCCTTACCCTTGCTTTTACCCTTAAGCTTACCCTTACCCTTACCCTTACCCTTACCCTTGCTTTTACCCTTAGGCTTACCCTTACCCTTACCCTTACCCTTACCCTTGCTTTTACCCTTAAGCTTACCCTTACCCTTACCCTTACCCTTACCCTTACCCTTACCCTTACCCTTACCCTTACCCTTACCCTTACCCTTACCCTTACCCTTACCCTTACCCTTACCCTTACCCTTACCCTTACCCTTACCCTTGCTTTTACCCTTAGGCTTAACCTTACCTTTACCCTTACCCTTACCCTTACCCTTACCCTTACCCTTACCCTTACCCTTACCCTTACCCTTACCCTTACCCTTGCTTTTACCCTTAAGCTTACCCTTACCCTTACCCTTACCCTTACCCTTACCCTTACCCTTACCCTTACCCTTACCCTTGCTTTTACCCTTAAGCTCACCCTTACCCTTACCCTTACACTTACCCTCACCCTTACCCTTACCCTTACCCTTGCTTATACCCTTAAGCTTACCCTTACCCTTACCCTTACCCTTACCCTTACCCTTACCCTTAGCCTTACCCTTACCCTTACCCTTACCCTTACCCTTGCTTTTACCCTTAGGCTTACCCTTACCTTTACCCTTACCCTTACCCTTACCCTTACCCTTACCCTTACCCTTACCCTTGCTTTTACCCTTAAGCTTACCCTTACCCTTACCCTTACCCTTACCCTTACCCTAACCCTTACCCTTGCTTTTACCCTTAAGCTTACCCTTACCCTTACCCTTACCCTTACCCTTACCCTTACCCTTACCCTTACCCTTACCCTTACCCTTACCCTTACCCTTACCCTTACCCTTACCCTTACCCTTACCCTTACCCTTACCCTTACCCTTGCTTTTACCCTTAAGCTTACCCTCACCCTTACCCTTACCCTTACCCTTACCCTCACCCTTACCCTTACCCTTACCCTTACCCTTATCCTTACCCTTGCTTTTACCCTTAAGCTTACCCTTACCCTTACCCTTACCCTTACCCTTACCCTTACCCTTACCCTTACCCTTACCATTACCCTTACCCTTGCTTTTACTCTTAGGCTTACCCTTACCTTTACCCTTACCCTTACCCTTACCCTTACCCTTACCCTTACCCTTACCCTTACCCTCACCCTTGCTTTTACCCTTAAGCTTACCCTTACCCTTACCCTTACCCTTACCCTTACCCTTGCTTTTACCCTTAAGCTTACCCTTACCCTTACCCTTACCCTTACCCTTACCCTTGCTTTTACCCTTAGGCTTACCCTTACCCTTACCCTTACCCTTACCCTTGCTTTTACCCTTAAGCTTACCCTTACCCTTACCCTTACTCTTACCCTTACCCTTACCCTTACCCTTACCCTTGCTTTTACCCTTAGGCTTACCCTTACCTTAACCCTTACCCTTACCCTTACCCTTACCCTTACCCTTACCCTTACCCTTACCCTTACCCTTACCCTTACCCATACCCTTACCCTTACCCTTACCCTTGCTTTTACCCTTAAGCTAACCCTTACCCTTACCCTTACCCTTACCCTTACCCTTTACCTTACCCTTACCCTTGCTTTTACCCTTAAGCTCACCCTTACCCTTACCCTTACCCTTACCCTTACACTTACCCTTACCCTGACCCTTACCCTTGCTTTTACCCTTAAGCTTACCCTTACTCTTACCCTTACCCTTACCCTTAAGCTTACCCTTACCCTTACCCTTACCCTTACCCTTACCCTTACCCTTACCCTTGCTTTTACCCTTAAGCTTACCCTTACCCTTACCCTTACCCTTACCCTTACCCTTGCTTTTACCCTTAAGCTTACCCTTACCCTTACCCTTACCCTTACCCTTACCCTTAAGCTTACCCTTACCCTTACCCTTACCCTTACCCTTACCCTTACCCTTACCCTTGCTTTTACCCTTAGGCTTACCCTTACCTTTACCCTTACCCTTACCCTTACCCTTACCCTTACCCTAACCCTTACCCTTAACCTTACCCTTACCCTTACCCTTACCCTTACCCTTACCCTTGCTTTTACCCTTAGGCTTACCCTTACCTTTACCCTTACCATTACCCTTACCCTTACCCTTTCCCTTACCCTTACCCTTACCCTTACCCTTGCTTTTACCCTTAAGCTTACCCTTACCCTTACCCTTACCCTTACCCTTACCCTTACCCTTACCCTTACCCTTACCCTTACCCTTACCCTTACCCTTACCCTTGCTTTTACCCTTAAGCTTACCCTTACCCTTACCCTTACCCTTACCCTTACCCTTATCCTTACCCTTACCCTTACCCTTACCCTTACCCTTACCCTTACCCTTACCCTTACCCTTACCCTTACCCTTACCCTTGCTTTTACCCTTAAGCTTACCCTTACCCTTACCCTTACTCTTACCCTAACCCTTACCCTTACCCTTACCCTTGCTTTTACCCTTAAGCTTACCCTTACCCTTACCTTTACCCTTACCCTTACCCTTAAACTTACCCTTACCCTTACCCTTACCCTTACCCTTACCCTTACCCTTACCCTTGCTTTTACCCTTAGGCTTACCCTTACCTTTAGCCTTACCCTTACACTTACCCTTACCCTTACCCTTACCCTTACCCTTGCTTTTACCCTTAAGCTTACCCTTACCCTTACCCTTACCCTTACCCTTACCCTTACCCTTGCTTTTACCCTTAAGCTTACCCTTACCCTTACCCTTACCCTTACACTCACCCTTGCTTTTACCCTTAGGCTTACCCTTACCCTTAACCTTACCCTTACCCTTAAGCTTACCCTTACCCTTACCCTTACCCTTACCCTTACCCTTACCCTTACCCTTACCCTTACCCTTACCCTTACCCTTGCTTTTACCCTTAAGCTTACCCTTACCCTTACCCTTACCCTTACCCTTACCCTTACCCTTACCCTTACCCTTACCCTTACCCTTACCCTTACCCTTACCCTTACCCTTACCCTTGCTTTGACCCTTAGGCTTACCCTTACCTTTACCCTTACCCTTACCCTTACCCTTACCCTTACCCTTACCCTTACCCTTACCCTTACCCTTACCCTTGCTTTTACCCTTAAGCTTACCCTTACCCTTACCCTTACCCTTAACCTTACCCTTACCCTTACCCTTACCCTTACCCTTGCTTTTACCCTTAAGCTTACCCTTACCCTTACCCTTACCCTTACCCTTACCCTTGCTTTTACCCTTAGGCTTACCCTTACCCTTACCCTTACCCTTACCCTTGCTTTTACCCTTAAGCTTACCCTTACCCTTACCCTTACCCTTGCTTTTACCCTTAGGCTTACCCTTACCCTTACCCTTACCCTTACCCTTGCTTTTACCCTTACCCTTACCCTTACCCTTACCCTTACCCTTACCCTTACCCTTACCCTTACCCTTACCCTTACCGTTGCTTTTACCCTTAGGCTTAACCTTACCTTTACCCTTACCCTTACCCTTACCCTTACCCTTACCCTTACCCTTACCCTTACCCTTACCCTTACCCTTACCCTTACCCTTACCCTTACCCTTACCCTTGCTTTTACCCTTAAGCTTACCCTTACCCTTACCCTTACCCTTACCCTTACCCTTACCCTTACCCTTGCTTTTACCCTTAAGCTTACCCTTACCCTTACCCTTACCCTTACCCTCACCCTTACCCTTACCCTTACCCTTGCTTATACCCTTAAGCTTACCCTTACCCTTACCCTTACCCTTACCCTTACCCTTACCCTTACCCTTACCCTTACCCTTAACCTTACCCTTACCCTTACCCTTACCCTTGCTTTTACCCTTAAGCTTACCCTTACCCTTACCCTTACCCTTTCCCTTACCCTTGCTTTTACCCTTAGGCTTACCCTTACCCTTACCCTTACCCTTACCCTTGCTTTTACCCTTAAGCTTAACCTTACCCTTACCCTTACCCTTACTCTTACCCTTACCCTTACCCTTACCCTTACCCTTGCTTTTACCCTTAGGCTTACCCTTACCTTTACCCTTACCCTTACCCTTACCCTTACCCTTACCCTTACCCTTACCCTTGCTTTTAACCTTAAGCTAACCCTTACCCTTACCCTTACCCTTACCCTTACCCTTAACCTTACCCTTACCCTTGCTTTTACCCTTAAGCTCACCCTTACCCTTACCCTTACCCTTACCCTTACACTTACCCTTACCCTGACCCTTACCCTTGCTTTTACCCTTAAGCTTACCCTTACCCTTACCCTTACCCTTAAGCTTACCCTTACCCTTACCCTTACCCTTACCCTTACCCTTACCCTTACTCTTGCTTTTACCCTTAAGCTTACCCTTACCCTTACCCTTACCCTTACCCTTACCCTTGCTTTTACCCTTAAGCTTACCCTTACCCTTACCCTTACCCTTACCCTTACCCTTAAGCTTACCCTTACCCTTACCCTTACCCTTACCCTTACCCTTACCCTTACCCTTGCTTTTACCCTTAAGCTTACCCTTACCCTTACCCTTACCCTTACCCTAACCCTTACCCTTAACCTTACCCTTACCCTTACCCTTACCCTTACCCTTACCCTTACCCTTGCTTTTACCCTTAGGCTTACCCTTACCTTTACCCTTACCATTACCCTTACCCTTACCCTTACCCTTACCCTTACCCTTACCCTTACCCTTACCCTTGCTTTTACCCTTAAGCTTACCCTTACCCTTACCCTTACCCTTACCCTTACCCTTACCCTTACCCTTACCCTTACCCTTACCCTTACCCTTACCCTTGCTTTTACCCATAAGCTTACCCTTACCCTTACCCTTACTCTTACCCTTACCCTTACCCTTACCCTTACCCTTGCTTTTACCCTTAAGCTTACCCTTACCCTTACCTTTACCCTTACCCTTACCCTTACCCTTACCCTTACCCTTACCCTTACCCTTACCCTTACCCTTACCCTTACCCTTACTCTTACCCTTGCTTTTACCCTTAGGCTTACCCTTACCTTTAGCCTAACCCTTACCCTTACCCTTACCCTTACCCTTACCCTTACCCTTGCTTTTACCCTTAAGCTTACCCTTACCCTTACCCTTACCCTTACACTTACCCTTGCTTTTACCCTTAGGCTTACCCTTACCCTTACCCTTACCCTTACCCTTAAGCTTACCCTTACCCTTACCCTTACCCTTACCCTTACCCTTACCCTTACCCTTACCCTTGCTTTTACCCTTAAGCTTACCCTTACCCTTACCCTTACCCTTACCCTTACCCTTACCCTTACCCTTACCCTTACCCTTACCCTTGCTTTGACCCTTAGGCTTACCCTTACCTTTACCCTTACCCTTACCCTTACCCTTACCCTTACCCTTACCCTTACCCTTACCCTTGCTTTTACCCTTAAGCTTACCCTTACCCTTACCCTTACCCTTACCCTTACCCTTGCTTTTACCCTTAGGCTTACCCTTACCCTTACCCTTACCCTTACCCTTGCTTTTACCCTTAAGCTTACCCTTACCCTTACCCTTACCCTTACCCTTACCCTTACCCTTACCCTTACCCTTACCCTTACCCTTACTCTTACCCTTACCCTTACCCTTGCTTTTACCCTTAGGCTTAACCTTACCTTTACCCTTACCCTTACCCTTACCCTTACCCTTACCCTTACCCTTACCCTTACCCTTACCCTTACCCTTACCCTTACCCTTGCTTTTACCCTTAAGCTTACCCTTACCCTTACCCTTACCCTTACCCTTACCCTTACCCTTACCCTTACCCTTACCCTTACCCTTGCTTTTACCCTTAAGCTTACCCTTACCCTTACCCTTACCCTTACCCTCACCCTTACCCTTACCCTTACCCTTGCTTATACCCTTAAGCTTACCCTTACCCTTACCCTTACCGTTACCCTTACCCTTACCCTTACCCTCACCCTTACCCTTACCCTTACCCTTACCCTTACCCTTGCTTTTACCCTTAAGCTTACCCTTACCTTTACCCTTACCCTTACCCTTACCCTTGCTTTTACCCTTAAGCTTACCCTTACCCTTACCTTTACCCTTACCCTTACCCTTACCCTTACCCTTACCCTTACCCTTACTCTTACCCTTACCCTTACCCTTACCCTTGCTTTTACCCTTAGGCTTACCCTTACCTTTAGCCTTACCCTTACCCTTACCCTTACCCTTACCCTTACCCTTACCCTTGGTTTTACCCTTAAGCTTACCCTTACCCTTACCCTTACCCTTACCCTTACCCTTACCCTTGCTTTTACCCTTAAGCTTACCCTTACCCTTACCCTTACCCTTACACTTACCCTTGCTTTTACCCTTAGGCTTACCCTTACCCTTACCCTTACCCTTACCCTTAAGCTTACCCTTACCCTTACCCTTAGCCTTACCCTTACCCTTACCCTTACCCTTACCCTTACCCTTACCCTTACCCTTGCTTTTACCCTTAAGCTTACCCTTACCCTTACCCTTACTCTTACCCTTACCCTTACCCTTACCCTTACCCTTGCTTTTACCCTTAAGCTTACCCTTACCCTTACCTTTACCCTTACCCTTACCCTTACCCTTACCCTTACCCTTACCCTTACCCTTACCCTTACCCTTACCCTTGCTTTTACCCTTAAGCTTACCCTTACCCTTACCCTTACCCTTACCCTTACCCTTACCCTTACCCTTGCTTTTACCCTTAAGCTTACCCTTACCCTTACCCTTACCCTTACACTTACCCTTGCTTTTACCCTTAAGCTTACCCTTACCCTTATCCTTACCCTTACCCTTACTCTTACCCTTACCCTTACCCTTGCTTTGACCCTTAGGCTTACCCTTACCTTTACCCTTACCCTTGCTTTTACCCTTAAGCTTACCCTTACCCTTACCCTTACCCTTACCCTTGCTTTTACCCTTAGGCTTACCCTTACCCTTACCCTTACCCTTACCCTTGCTTTTACCCTTAAGCTTACCCTTACCCTTACCCTTACCCTTACCCTTACCCTTACCCTTACCCTTACCCTTACCCTGACCCTTACCCTTACCCTTACCCTTACCCTTACCCTTACCCTTACCCTTACCCTTACCCTTACCCTTGCTTTTACCCTTAGGCTTAACCTTACCTTTACCCTTACCCTTACCCTTACCCTTACCCTTACCCTTACCCTTACCCTTACCCTTACCCTTACCCTTGCTTTTACCCTTAAGCTTACCCTTACCCTTACCCTTACCCTTACCCTTACCCTTACCCTTACCCTTGCTTTTACCCTTAAGCTCACCCTTACCCTTACCCTTACCCTTACCCTCACCCTTACCCTTACCCTTACCCTTGCTTATACCCTTAAGCTTACCCTTACCCTTACCCTTACCCTTACCCTTACCCTTACCCTTACCCTTACCCTCACCCTTACCCTTACCCTTACCCTTGCTTTTACCCTTAGGCTTACCCTTACCTTTACCCTTACCCTTACCCTTACCCTTACCCTTACCCTTACCCTTACCCTTACCCTTACCCTTACCCTTGCTTTTACCCTTAAGCTTACCCTTACCCTTACCCTTACCCTTACCCTAACCCTTACCCTTGCTTTTACCCTTAAGCTTACCCTTACCCTTACCCTTACCCTTACCCTTACCCTTACCCTTACCCTTACCCTTACCCTTACCCTTACCCTTAACCTTACCCTTGCTTTTATTCTTAAGCTTACCCTTACCCTTACCCTTACCCTTACCCTTACCCTCACCCTTACCCTTACCCTTACCCTTACCCTTATCCTTACCCTTGCTTTTACCCTTAATCTTACCCTTACCCTTACCCTTACCCTTACCCTTACCCTTACCCTTGCTTTTACTCTTAGGCTTACCCTTACCTTTACCCTTACCCTTACCCTTACCCTTACCCTTACCCTTACCCTTACCCTTACCCTTACCCTTACCCTCACCCTTGCTTTTACCCTTAAGCTTACCCTTACCCTTACCCTTACCCTCACCCTTACCCTTGCTTTTACCCTTAAGCTTACCCTTACCCTTACCCTTACCCTTACCCTTACCCTTGCTTTTACCCTTAGGCTTACCCTTACCCTTACCCTTACCCTTACCCTTGCTTTTACCCTTAAGCTTACCCTTACCCTTACCCTTACTCTTACCCTTACCCTTACCCTTACCCTTACCCTTGCTTTTACCCTTAGGCTTACCCTTACCTTTACCCTTACCCTTACCCTTACCCTTACCCTTACCCTTACCCTTACCCTTACCCTTACCCTTACCCTTACCCTTACCCTTACCCATACCCTTACCCTTACCCTTACCCTTGCTTTTACCCTTAAGCTAACCCTTACCCTTACCCTTACCCTTACCCTTACCCTTTACCTTACCCTTACCCTTGCTTTTACCCTTAAGCTCACCCTTACCCTTACCCTTACCCTTACCCTTACACTTACCCTTACCCTGACCCTTACCCTTGCTTTTACCCTTAAGCTTACCCTTACTCTTACCCTTACCCTTACCCTTAAGCTTACCCTTACCCTTACCCTTACCCTTACCCTTACCCTTACCCTTACCCTTGCTTTTACCCTTAAGCTTACCCTTACCCTTACCCTTACCCTTACCCTTACCCTTACCCTTGCTTTTACCCTTAAGCTTACCCTTACCCTTACCCTTACCCTCACCCTTACCCTTAAGCTTACCCTTACCCTTACCCTTACCCTTACCCTTACCCTTACCCTTACCCTTACCCTTGCTTTTACCCTTAAGCTTACCCTTACCCTTACCCTTACCCTTACCCTAACCCTTACCCTTAACCTTACCCTTACCCTTACCCTTACCCTTACCCTTACCCTTGCTTTTACCCTTAGGCTTACCCTTACCTTTACCCTTACCATTACCCTTACCCTTACCCTTACCCTTACCCTTACCCTTACCCTTGCTTTTACCCTTAAGCTTACCCTTACCCTTACCCTTACCCTTACCCTTACCCTTACCCTTACCCTTACCCTTACCCTTACCCTTACCCTTGCTTTTACCCTTAAGCTTACCCTTACCCTTACCCTTACCCTTACCCTTACCCTTACCCTTACCCTTACCCTTACCCTTACCCTAACCCTTACCCTTACCCTTACCCTTACCCTTACCCTTACCCTTACCCTTGCTTTTACCCTTAAGCTTACCCTTACCCTTACCCTTACTCTTACCCTTACCCTTACCCTTACCCTTGCTTTTACCCTTAAGCTTACCCTTACCCTTACCTTTACCCTTACCCTTACCCTTAAACTTACCCTTACCCTTACCCTTACCCTTACCCTTACCCTTACCCTTACCCTTGCTTTTACCCTTAGGCTTACCCTTACCTTTAGCCTTACCCTTACCCTTACCCTTACCCTTACCCTTACCCTTACCCTTGCTTTTACCCTTAAGCTTACCCTTACCCTTACCCTTACCCTTACCCTTACCCTTACCCTTACCCTTACCCTTGCTTTTACCCTTAAGCTTACCCTTACCCTTACCCTTACCCTTACACTCACCCTTGCTTTTACCCTCAGGCTTACCCTTACCCTTACCCTTACCCTTACCCTTAAGCTTACCCTTACCCTTACCCTTACCCTTACCCTTACCCTTACCCTTACCCTTACCCTTACCCTTGCTTTTACCCTTAAGCTTACCCTTACCCTTACCCTTACCCTTACCCTTACCCTTACCCTTACCCTTACCCTTACCCTTACCCTTACCCTTACCCTTGCTTTGACCCTTAGGCTTACCCTTACCTTTACCCTTACCCTTACCCTTACCCTTACCCTTACCCTTACCCTTACCCTTACCCTTACCCTTGCTTTTACCCTTAAGCTTACCCTTACCCTTACCCTTACCCTTACCCTTACCCTTACCCTTACCCTTGCTTTTACCCTTAAGCTTACCCTTACCCTTACCCTTACCCTTACCCTTACCCTTGCTTTTACCCTTAGGCTTACCCTTACCCTTACCCTTACCCTTACCCTTGCTTTTACCCTTAAGCTTACCCTTACCCTTACCCTTACCCTTACCCTTACCCTTACCCTTACCCTTACCCCTACCCTTACCCTTACCCTTACCCTTACCCTTACCGTTGCTTTTACCCTTAGGCTTAACCTTACCTTTACCCTTACCCTTACCCTTACCCTTACCCTTACCCTTACCCTTACCCTTACCCTTACCCTTACCCTTACCCTTACCCTTGCTTTTACCCTTAAGCTTACCCTTACCCTTACCCTTACCCTTACCCTTACCCTTGCTTTTACCCTTAAGCTTACCCTTACCCTTACCCTTACCCTTACCCTTACCCTTAACCTTACCCTTGCTTTTACCCTTAAGCTTACCCTTACCCTTACCCTTACCCTTACCCTTAAGCTTACCCTTACCCTTACCCTTACCCTTACCCTTACCCTTACCCTTGCTTTTACCCTTAAGCTTACCCTTACCCTTACCCTTACCCTTACCCTTAAGCTTACCCTTACCCTTACCCTTACCCTTACCCTTACCCTTACCCTTACCCTTGCTTTTACCCTTAAGCTTACCCTTACCCTTACCCTTACCCTTACCCTTGCTTTACCCTTAAGCTTACCCTTACCCTTACCCTTACCCTTACCCTTAAGCTTACCCTTACCCTTACCCTTACCTTTACCCTTACCCGTACCCTTACCCTTACCCTTACCCTTACCCTTGCTTTTACCCTTAAGCTTACCCTTACCCTTACCCTTACCCTTACCCTTACCCTTACCCTTACCCTTACCCTTGCTTTTACCCTTAGGCTTACCCTTACCTTTACCCTTACCCTTACCCTTACCCTTACCCTTACCCTTACCCTTACCCTTACCCTTGCTTTTACCCTTAAGCTTACCCTTACCCTTACCCTTACCCTTACCCTTACCCTTACCCTTACCCTTACCCTTGCTTTTACCCTTAAGCTTACCCTTACCCTTACCCTTACCCTTGCTTTTACCCTTAGGCTTACCCTTACCCTTACCCTTACCCTTACCCTTGCTTTTACCCTTAAGCTTACCCTTACCCTTACCCTTACCCTTACCCTTACCCTTACCCTTACCCTTACCCTTACCCTTACCCTTACCCTTATCCTTACCCTTACCCTTACCCTTACCCTTACCCTTACCCTTACCCTTACCCTTACCCTTACCCTTGCTTTTACCCTTAGGCTTACCCTTACCTTTACCCTTACCCTTACCCTTACCCTTACCCTTACCCTTGCTTTTACCCTTAAGCTTACCCTTACCCTTACCCTTACCCTTACCCTTACCCTTACCCTTACCCTTACCCTTACCCTTACCCTTGCTTTTACCCTTAAGCTTACCCTTACCCTTACCCTTACCCTTACCCTTACCCTTACCCTTACCCTTACCCTTACCCTTACCCTTACCCTTACCCTTACCCTTACCCTTACCCTTACCCTCTCCCTTGCTTTTACCCTTAAGCTTACCCTTACCCTTACCCTTACCCTTACCCTTACCCTTACCCTTGCTTTTACCCTTAAGCTTACCCTTACCCTTACCCTTACCCTTACCCTTACCCTTGCTTTTACCCTTAGGCTTACACTTACCCTTACCCTTACCCTTACCCTTGCTTTTACCCTTAAGCTTACCCTTACCCTTACCCTTACCCTTACTCTTACCCTTACCCTTACCCTTACCCTTACCCTTGCTTTTACCCTTAGGCTTACCCTTACCTTTACCCTTACCCTTACCCTTACCCTTACCCTTACCCTTACCCTTACCCTTACCCTTACCCTTACCCTTACCCTTGCTTTTACCCTTAAGCTTACCCTTACCCTTACCCTTACCCTTACCCTTACCCTTACCCTTACCCTTACCCTTACCCTTACCCTTGCTTTTACCCTTAAGCTCACCCTTACCCTTACCCTTACCCTTACCCTTACCCTTACCCTTACCCTTACTCTTACCCTTACCCTTGCTTTTACCCTTAAGCTTACCCTTACCCTTACCCTTACCCTTACACTTAAGCTTACCCTTACCCTTACCCTTACCCTTACCCTTACCCTTACCCTTACCCTTACCCTTACCCTTGCTTTTACCCTTAAGCTTACCCTTACCCTTACCCTTACCCTTACCCTTACCCTTGCCCTTACCCTTAAGCTTACCCTTACCCTTACCCTTACCCTTACCCTTACCCTTACCCTTGCTTTTACCCTTAAGCTTACCCTTACCCTTACCCTTACCCTTACTCTTACCCTTACCCTTACCCTTACCCTTACCCTTGCTTTTGCCCTTAGGCTTACCCTTACCCTTACCCTTACCCTTACCCTTACCCTTACCCTTACCCTTACCCTTACCCTTGCTTTTACCCATAAGCTTACCCTTACCCTTACACTTACTCTTACCCTTACCCTTACCCTTACCCTTACCCTTGCTTTTACCCTTAAGCTTACCCTTACCCTTACCTTTACCCTTACCCTTACCCTTACCCTTACCCTTACCCTTGCCCTTACCCTTACCCTTACCCTTACCCTTACTCTTACCCTTGCTTTTACCCTTAGGCTTACCCTTACCTTTAGCCTAACCCTTACCCTTACCCTTACCCTTACCCTTACCCTTACCCTTACCCTTGCTTTTACCCTTAAGCTTACCCTTACCCTTACCCTCACCCTTGCTTTTACCCTTAAGCTTACCCTTACCCTTACCCTTACCCTTACACTTACCCTTGCTTTTACCCTTAGGCTTACCCTTACCCTTACCCTTACCCTTACCCTTAAGCTTACCCTTACCCTTACCCTTACCCTTACCCTTACCCTTACCCTTACCCTTACCCTTACCCTTACCCTTACCCTTACCCTTACCCTTACCCTTACCCTTACCCTTACCCTTACCCTTACCCTTGCTTTTACCCTTAAGCTTACCCTTACCCTTACCCTTACCCTTACCCTTACCCTTACCCTTACCCTTACCCTTACCCTTACCCTTACCCTTGCTTTGACCTTACCCTTACCTTTACCCCTTACCCTTACCCTTACCCTTACCCTTACCCTTACCCTTACCCTTGCTTTTACCCTTAAGCTTACCCTTACCCTTACCCTTACCCTTGCTTTTACCCTTAGGCTTACCCTTACCCTTACCCTTACCCTTACCCTTGCTTTTACCCTTAAGCTTACCCTTACCCTTACCCTTACCCTTACCCTTACCCTTACCCTTACCCTTACCCTTACCCTTACCCTTACCCTTACCCTTACCCTTACCCTTACTCTTACCCTTACCCTTACCCTTGCTTTTACCCTTAGGCTTAACCTTACCCTTTACCCTTACCCTTACCCTTACCCTTACCCTTACCCTTACCCTTACCCTTACCCTTACCCTTACCCTTACCCTTACCCTTACCCTTACCCTTACCCTTACCCTTGCTTTTACCCTTAAGCTTACCCTTACCCTTACCCTTACCCTTACCCTTACCCTTACCCTTGCTTTTACCCTTAAGCTTACCCTTACCCTTACCCTTACCCTTACCCTCACCCTTACCCTTACCCTTACCCTTGCTTATACCCTTAAGCTTACCCTTACCCTTACCCTTACCCTTACCCTTACCCTTACCCTTACCCTCACCCTTACCCTTACCCTTACCCTTACCCTTACCCTTGCTTTTACCCTTAAGCTTACCCTTACCTTTACCCTTACCCTTACCCTTACCCTTACCCTTACCCTTACCCTTACCCTTACCCTTGCTTTTACCCTTAAGCTTACCCTTACCCTCACCCTTACCCTTACCCTTACCCTAACCCTTACCCTTGCTTTTACCCTTAAGCTTACCCTTACCCTTACCCTTACCCTTACCCTTACCCTTACCCTTACCCTTACCCTTACCCTTACCCTTACCCTTACCCTTGCTTTTACCCTTAAGCTTACCCTTACCCTTACCCTTACCCTTACCCTTACCCTTACCCTTACCCTTACCCTTACCCTTACCCTTACCCTTACCCTATCCTTACCCTTGCATTTACCCTTAAGCTTACCCTTACCCTTACCATTACCCTTACCCTTACCCTTACCCTTACCCTTACCCTTACCCTTACCCTTACCCTTACTCTTGCTTTTACTCTTAGGCTTACCCTTACCTTTACCCTTACCCTTACCCTTACCCTCACCCTCACCCTTACCCTTACCCTTGCTTTTACCCTTAAGCTTACCCTTACCCTTACCCTTACCCTTACCCTTACCCTTGCTTTTACCCTTAAGCTTACCCTTACCCTTACCCTTAACCTTACCCTTACCCTTGCTTTTACCCTTAGGCTTACCCTTACCCTTACCCTTGCTTTTACCCTTATGCTTACCCTTACCCTTACCCTTACTCTTACCCTAACCCTTACCCTTACCCTTACCCTTACCCTTACCCTTACCCTTGCTTTTACCCTTAAGCTTACCCTTACCCTTACCCTTACCCTTACCCTCACCCTTACCCTTACCCTTACCCTTACCCTTACCCTTACCCTTGCTTTTACCCTTAAGCTTACCCTTACCCTTACCCTTACCCTTACCCTTACCCTTACCCTTACCCTTACCCTTGCTTTTACCCTTAAGCTTACCCTTACCCTTACCCTTACCCTTACCCTTACCCTCACCCTTACCCTTACCCTTACCCTTACCCTTACCCTTACCCTTGCTTTTACCCTTAGGCTTACCCTTACCTTTACCCTTACCCTTACCCTTACCCTTACCCTTGCTTTTACCCTTAAGCTTACTCTTACCCTTACCCTTACCCTTAAGCTTACCCTTACCCTTACCCTTACCCTTACCCTTACCCTTACCCTTACCCTTACCCTTACCCTTACCCTTACCCTTACCCTTGCTTTTACCCTTAAGCTTACCCTTACCCTTACCCTTACCCTTACCCTTACCCTTGCTTTTACCCTTAAGCTTACCCTTACCCTTACCCTTACCCTTAAGCTTACCCTTACCCTTACCCTTACCCTTACCCTTACCCTTACCCTTACCCTTACCCTTACCCTTACCCTTACCCTTACCCTTACCCTTACCCTTACCCTTACCCTTGCTTTTACCCTTAAGCTTACCCTTACCCTTACCCTTACCCTTACCCTTAAGCTTACCCTTACCCTTACCCTTACCCTTACCCTTACCCTTACCCTTACCCTTACCCTTACCCTTAACCCTTACCCTTGCTTTTACCCTTAAGCTTACCCTTACCCTAACCCTTACCCTTACCCTTAAGCTTACCCGTACCCTTACCCTTACCCTTACCCTTGCTTTTACCCTTAAGCTTACCCTTACCCTTACCCTTACCCTTACCCTTAAGCTTACCCTTACCCTTACCCTTACCCTTACCCTTACCCTTACCCTTACCCTTACCCTTGCTTTTACCCTTAAGCTTACCCTTACCCTTACCCTTACCCTTACCCTTGCTTTACCCTTAAGCTTACCCTTACCCTTACCCTTACCCTTACCCTTAAGCTTACCCTTACCCTTACCCTTACCCTTACCCTTACCCGTACCCTTACCCTTACCCTTACCCTTACCCTTGCTTTTACCCTTAAGCTTACCCTTACCCTTACCCTTACCCTTACCCTTACCCTTACCCTTACCCTTACCCTTACCCTTGCTTTTACCCTTAGGCTTACCCTTACCTTTACCCTTACCCTTACCCTTACCCTTACCCTTACCCTTACCCTTACCCTTGCTTTTACCCTTAAGCTTACCCTTACCCTTACCCTTACCCTTACCCTTACCCTTACCCTTACCCTTGCTTTTACCCTTAAGCTTACCCTTACCCTTACCCTTACCCTTGCTTTTACCCTTAGGCTTACCCTTACCCTTACCCTTACCCTTACCCTTGCTTTTACCCTTAAGCTTACCCTTACCCTTACCCTTACCCTTACCCTTACCCTTACCCTTACCCTTACCCTTACCCTTACCCTTACCCTTACCCTTACCCTTACCCTTACCCTTACCCTTACCCTTACCCTTACCCTTACCCTTACCCTTACCCTTACCCTTGCTTTTACCCTTAGGCTTACCCTTACCTTTACCCTTACCCTTACCCTTACCCTTACCCTTACCCTTGCTTTTACCCTTAAGCTTACCCTTACCCTTACCCTTACCCTTACCCTTACCCTTACCCTTACCCTTACCCTTACCCTTACCCTTACCCTTACCCTTGCTTTTACCCTTAAGCTTACCCTTACCCTTACCCTTACCCTTACCCTTACCCTTACCCTTACCCTTACCCTTACCCTTACCCTTACCCTTACCCTTACCCTTACCCTCACCCTTGCTTTTACCCTTAAGCTTACCCTTACCCTTACCCTTACCCTTACCCTTACCCTTACCCTTGCTTTTACCCTTAAGCTTACCCTTACCCTTACCCTTACCCTTACCCTTACCCTTGCTTTTACCCTTAGGCTTACCCTTACCCTTACCCTTACCCTTACCCTTGCTTTTACCCTTAAGCTTACCCTTACCCTTACAATTACCCTTACCCTTACTCTTACCCTTACCCTTACCCTTACCCTTACCCTTGCTTTTACCCTTAGGCTTACCCTTACCTTTACCCTTACCCTTACCCTTACCCTTACCCTTACCCTTACCCTTACCCTTACCCTTACCCTTACCCTTACCCTTACCCTTACCCTTGCTTTTACCCTTAAGCTTACCCTTACCCTTACCCTTACCCTTACCCTTACCCTTACCCTTACCCTTACCCTTACCCTTGCTTTTACCCTTAAGCTCACCCTTACCCTTACCCTTACCCTTACCCTTACCCTTACCCTTACTCTTACCCTTACCCTTGCTTTTACCCTTAAGCTTACCCTTACCCTTACCCTTACCCTTACACTTAAGCTTACCCTTACCCTTACCCTTACCCTTACCCTTACCCTAAATCTTACCCTTACCCTTACCCTTGCTTTTACCCTTAAGCTTACCCTTACCCTTACCCTTACCCTTACCCTTACCCTTGCTTTTACCCTTACGCTTACCCTTACCCTTACCCTTGCCCTTACCCTTAAGCTTACCCTTACCCTTACCCTTACCCTTACCCTTACCCTTACCCTTACCCTTACCCTTACCCTTACCCTTACCCTTACCCTTACCCTTACCCTTGCTTTTACCCTTAGGCTTACCCTTACCTTTACCCTTACCATTACCCTTACCCTTACCCTTACCCTTACCCTTACCCTTACCCTTGCTTTTACCCTTAAGCTTACCCTTACCCTTACCCTTACCCTTACCCTTACCCTTACCCTTACCCTTACCCTTACCCTTACCCTTACCCTTACCCTTACCCTTACCCTTACCCTTACCCTTACCCTTACCCTTACCCTTACCCTTGCTTTTACCCTTAAGCTTACCCTTACCCTTACCCTTACCCTTACCCTTACCCTTACCCTTACCCTTACCCTTACCCTTGCTTTTACCCTTAAGCTTACCCTTACCCTTACTCTTACCCCTACCCTTACCCTTACCCTTACCCTTACCCTTACCCTTACCCTTACCCTTACCCTTGCTTTCACCCTTAGGCTTACCCTCACCTTTACCCTTACCCTTACCCTTACCCTTACCCTTACCCTTACCCTTGCTTTTACCCTTAAGCTTACCCTTACCCTTACCCTTACCCTTACCCTAAGCCTTACCCTTACCCTTGCTTTTACCCTTAAGCTTACCCTTACCCTTACCCTTACCCTTACCCTTGCTTTTACCCTTAGGCTTACCCTTACCCTTACCCTTACCCTTACCCTTAAGCTTACCCTTACCCTTACCCTTACCCTTACCCTTACCCTTACCCTTACCCTTACCCTTACCCTTACCCTTACCCTTACCCTTACTCTTACCCTTACCCTTACCCTTACCCTTACCCTTACCCTTACCCTTACCCTTACCCTTACCCTTACCCTTGCTTTTACCCTTAAGCTTACCCTTACCCTTACCCTTACCCTTACCCTTACCCTTACCCTTACCCTTACCCTTACCCTTACCCTTACCCTTGCTTTTACCCTTAATCTTACCCTTACCTTTACCCTTACCCTTACCCTTACCCTTACCCTTACCCTTACCCTTACCCTTACCCTTACCCTTGCTTTTACCCTTAAGCTTACCCTTACCCTTACCCTTACCCTTACCCTAACCCTTACCCTTGCTTTTACCCTTAAGCTTACCCTTACCCTTACCCTTACCCTTACCCTTACCCTTACCCTTACCCTTACCCTTACCCTTACCCTTACCCTTACCCTTACCCTTACCCTTACCCTTGCTTTTACCCTTAAGCTTACCCTTACCCTTACCCTTACCCTTACCCTTACCCTTACCCTTACCCTTACCCTTACCCTTACCCTTATCCTTACCCTTGCTTTTACCCTTAAGCTTACCCTTACCCTTACCCTTACCCTTACCCTTACCCTTACCCTTACCCTTACCCTTACCCTTACCCTTACCCTTGCTTTTACTCTTAGGCTTACCGTTACCTTTACCCTTACCCTTACCCTTACCCTCACCCTCACCCTTACCCTTACCCTTGCTTTTACCCTTAAGCTTACCCTTACCCTTACCCTTACCCTTACCCTTACCCTTGCTTTTACCCTTAAGCTTACCCTTACCCTTACCCTTAACCTTACCCTTACCCTTGCTTTTACCCTTAGGCTTACCCTTACCCTTACCCTTACCCTTACCCTTGCTTTTACCCTTAAGCTTACCCTTACCCTTACCCTTACTCTTACCCTTACCCTTACCCTTACCCTTACCCTTACCCTTACCCTTACCCTTACCCTTACCCTTACCCTTGCTTTTACCCTTAGGCTTACCCTTACCTTTACCCTTACCCTAACCCTTACCCTTACCCTTACCCTTACCCTTACCCTTGCTTTTACCCTTAAGCTTACCCTTACCCTTACCCTTACCCTTACCCTTATCCTTACCCTTACCCTTACCCTTACCCTTACCCTTACTCTTGCTTTTACCCTTAAGCTTACCCTTACCCTTACCCTTACCCTTACCCTTACCCTTACCCTTACCCTTGCTTTTACCCTTAAGCTTACCCTTACCCTTACCCTTACCCTTACCCTTACCCTTACCCTTACCCTTACCCTTGCTTTTACCCTTAGGCTTACCCTTACCTTTACCCTTACCCTTACCCTTACCCTTACCCTTACCCTTGCTTTTACCCTTAAGCTTACCCTTACCCTTACCCTTACCCTTAAGCTTACCCTTACCCTTACCCTTACCCTTACCCTTACCCTTACCCTTACCCTTACCCTTACCCTTACCCTTACCCTTACCTTTACCCTTGCTTTTACCCTTAAGCTTACCCTTACCCTTACCCTTACCCTTACCCTTACCCTTGCTTTTACCCTTAAGCTTACCCTTACCCTTACCCTTACCCTTAAGCTTACACTTACCCTTACCCTTACCCTTACCCTTACCCTTACCCTTACCCTTACCCTTACCCTTACCCTTACCCTTACCCTTACCCTTACCCTTACCCTTACCCTTGCTTTTACCCTTAAGCTTACCCTTACCCTTACCCTTACCCTTACCCTTACCCTTAAGCTTACCCTTACCCTTACCCTTACCCTTACCCTTACCCTTACCCTTAACCTTACCCTTGCTTTTACCCTTAAGCTTACCCTTACCCTTACCCTTACCCTTACCCTTAAGCTTACCCTTACCCTTACCCTTACCCTTACCCTTACCCTTGCTTTTACCCTTAAGCTTACCCTTACCCTTACCCTTACCCTTACCCTTACCCTTAAGCTTACCCTTACCCTTACCCTTACCCTTACCCTTACCCTTGCTTTAACCCTTAAGCTTACCCTTACCCTTACCCTTACCCTAACCCTTGCTTTTACCCTTAAGCTTACCCTTACCCTTACCCTTACCCTTACCCTTAAGCTTACCCTTACCCTTACCCTTACCCTTACCCTTACCCTTACCCTTACCCTTACCCTTACCCTTACCCTTGCTTTTACCCTTAAGCTTACCCTTACCCTTACCCTTACCCTTACCCTTACCCTTACCCTTACCCTTACCCTTACCCTTACCCTTGCTTTTACCCTTAGGCTTACCCTTACCTTTACCCTTACCCTTACCCTTACCCTTACCCTTACCCTTACACTTACCCTTGCTTTTACCCTTAAGCTTACCCTTACCCTTACCCTTACCCTTACCCTTACCCTTACCCTTACCCTTACCCTTGCTTTTACCCTTAAGCTTACCCTTACCCTTACCCTTACCCTTACCCTTACCCTTGCTTTTACCCTTAGGCTTACCCTTACCCTTACCCTTACCCTTACCCTTGCTTTTACCCTTAAGCTTACCCTTACCCTTACCCTTACCCTTACCCTTACCCTTACCCTTACCCTTACCCTTACCCTTACCCTTACCCTTACCCTTACTCTTACCCTTACCCTTACCCTTACCCTTACCCTTACCCTTACCCTTACCCTTACCCTTACCCTTGCTTTTACCCTTAGGCTTACCCTTACCTTTACCCTTACCCTTACCCTTACCCTTACCCTTACCCTTGCTTTTACCCTTAAGCTTACCCTTACCCTTACCCTTACCCTTACCCTTACCCTTACCCTTACCCTTACCCTTACCTTTGCTTTTACCCTTAAGCTTACCCTTACCCTTACCCTTACCCTTACCCTTACCCTTACCCTTACCCTTACCCTTGCTTTTACCCTTAAGCTTACCCTTACCCTTACCTTTACCCTTACCCTTACCCTTACCCTTGCTTTTACCCTTAAGCTTACCCTTACCCTTACCCTTACCCTTACCCTTACCCTTGCTTTTACCCTTAGGCTTACCCTTACCCTTACCCTTACCCTTACCCTTGCTTTTACCCTTAAGCTTACCCTTACCCTTACCCTTACCCTTACTCTTACCCTTACCCTTACCCTTACCCTTACCCTTACCCTTGCTTTTACCCTTAGGCTTACCCTTACCTTTACCCTTACCCTTACCCTTACCCTTACCCTTACCCTTACCCTTACCCTTACCCTTACCCTTGCTTTTACCCTTAAGCTTACCCTTACCCTTACCCTTACCCTTACCCTTACCCTTACCCTTACCCTTACCCTTACCCTTACCCTTACCCTTACCCTTGCTTTTACCCTTAAGGTCACCCTTACCCTTATCTTACCCTTACCCTTACCCTTACCCTTACCCTTACCCTTACTCTTACCCTTACCCTTGCTTTTACCCTTAAGCTTACCCTTACCCTTATCCTTACCCTTACCCTTAAGCTTACCCTTACTCTTACCCTTACCCTTACCCTTACCCTTACCCTTACCCTTGCTTTTACCCTTAAGCTTACCCTTACCCTTACCCTTACCCTTACCCTTACCCTTGCTTTTACCCTTACGCTTACCCTTACCCTTACCCTTACCCTTACCCTTAAGCTTACCCTTACCCTTACCCTTACCCTTACCCTTACCCTTACCCTTACCCTTACCCTTGCTTTTACCCTTAAGCTTACCCTTACCCTTACCCTTACCCTTACCCTTACCCTTACCCTTACCCTTACCCTTACCCTTACCCTTACCCTTGCTTTTACCCTTAGGCTTACCCTTACCTTTACCCTTACCATTACCCTTACCCTTACCCTTACCCTTACCCTTACCCTTACCCTTGCTTTTACCCTTAAGCTTACCCTTACCCTTACCCTTACCCTTACCCTTACCATTACCCTTACCCTTACCCTTACCCTTACCCTTACCCTTACGCTTACCCTTACCCTTACCCTTACCCTTACCCTTACCCTTACCCTTGCTTTTACCCTTAAGCTTACCCTTACCCTTACCCTTACCCTTACCCTTACCCTTACCCTTGCTTTTACCCTTAAGCTTACCCTTACCCTTACTCTTACCCCTACCCTTACCCTTACCCTTACCCTTACCCTTACCCTTACCCTTACCCTTACCCTTACCCTTGCTTTTACCCTTAGGCTTACCCTCACCTTTACCCTTACCCTTATCCTTACCCTTACCCTTACCCTTACCCTTGCTTTTACCCTTAAGCTTACCCTTACCCTTACCCTTACCCTTACCCTTAGCCTTACCCTTACCCTTGCTTTTACCCTTAAGCTTACCCTTACCCTTACCCTTACCCTTACCCTTGCTTTTACCCTTAGGCTTACCCTTACCCTTACCCTTACCCTTACCCTTAAGCTTACCCTTACCCTTACCCTTACCCTTACCCTTACCCTTACCCTTACCCTTACCCTTACCCTTACCCTTACCCTTGCTTTTACCCTTAAGCTTACCCTTACCCTTACCCTTACCCTTACCCTTACCCTTACCCTTACCCTTACCCTTACCCTTACTTAGGGTAAGGGTAAGGGTAAGCTTAAGGGTAAAAGCAAGGTAAGGGTAAGGGTAAGGGTAAGGGTAAGGGTAAGGGTAAGGGTAAGGGTAAGCTTAAGGGTAAGGGTAAGGGTAAGGGTAAGGGTAAGCTTAAGGGTAAAAGCAAGGGTAAGGGTAAGGGTAAGGGTAAGGGTAAGGGTAAGCTTAAGGGTAAGGGTAAGGGTAAGTGTAAGGGTAAGCTTAAGGGTAAAAGCAAGGGTAAGGTTAAGGGTAAGGGTAAGGGTAAGGGTACCCTTACCCTTACCCTATCCCTTACCCTTGCTTTTACCCTTAAGCTTACCCTTACCCTTACCCTTACCCTTACCCTTACCCTTACCCTTACCCTTACCCTTACCCTTACCCTTACCCTTACCCTTGCTTTTACCCTTAAGCTTACCCTTACCCTTACCCTTACCCTAACCCTTACCCTTACCCTTACCCTTATCCTTACCCTTGCTTTTACCATTAAGCTTACCCTTACCCTTACCCTTACCCTTACCCTTACCCTTACCCTTACCCTTACCCTTGCTTTTACTCTTAGGCTTACCCTTACCTTTACCCTTACCCTTACCCTTACCCTTACCCTTACCCTCACCCTTACCCTTACCCTTGCTTTTACCCTTAAGCTTACCCTTACCCTTACCCTTACCCTTACCCTTGCTTTTACCCTTAAGCTTACCCTTACCCTTACCCTTAACCTTACCCTTACCCTTGCTTTTACCCTTAGGCTTACCCTTACCCTTACCCTTACCCTTACCCTTGCTTTTACCCTTAAGCTTACCTTTACCCTTACCCTTACTCTTACCCTTACCCTTACCCTTACCCTTACCCTTACCCTTACCCTTACCCTTACCCTTACCCTTACCCTTGCTTTTACCCTTAGGCTTACCCTTACCCTTACCCTTACCCTAACCCTTACCCTTACCCTTACCCTTACCCTTACCCTTGCTTTTACCCTTAAGCTTACCCTTACCCTTACCCTTACCCTTACCCTTACCCTTACCCTTACCCTTACCCTTACCCTTGCTTTTACCCTTAAGCTTACCCTTACCCTTACCCTTACCCTTACCCTTACCCTTACCCTTACCCTTACCCTTACCCTTGCTTTTACCCTTAAGCTTACCCTTACACTTACCCTTACCCTTACCCTTACCCTTACCCTTACCCTTACCCTTACCCTTACCCTTACCCTTGCTTTTACCCTTAGGCTTACCCTTACCTTTACCCTTACCCTTACCCTTACCCTTACCCTTACCCTTGCTTTTACCCCTAAGCTTACCCTTACCCTTACCCTTACCCTTAAGCTTACCCTTACCCTTACCCTTACCCTTACCCTTAACCTTACCCTTACCCTTACCCTTACCCTTACCCTTGCTTTTACCCTTAAGCTTACCCCTACCCTTACCCTTACCCTTACCCTTACCCTTACCCTTGCTTTTACCCTTAAGCTTACCCTTACCCTTACCCTTACCCTTAAGCTTACCCTTACCCTTACCCTTACCCTTACCCTTACCCTTACCCTTACCCTTACCCTTACCCTTACCCTTGCTTTTACCCTTAAGCTTACCCTTACCCTTACCCTTACCCTTACCCTTAAGCTTACCCTTACCCTTACCCTTACCCTTACCCTCAACCTTACCCTTGCTTTTACCCTTAAGCTTACCCTTACACTTACCCTTACCCTTACCCTTAAGCTTACCCTTACCCTTACCCTTACCCTTACCCTTACCCTTGCTTTTACCCTTAAGCTTACCCTTACCCTTACCCTTACCCTTACCCTTAAGCTTACCCTTACCCTTACCCTTACCCTTACCCTTGCTTTTACCCTTAGGCTTACCCTTACCCTTACCCTTACCCTTACCCTTAAGCTTACCCTTACCCTTACCCTTACCCTTACCCTTACCCTTACCCTTACCCTTACCCTTACCCTTACCCTTGCTTTTACCCTTAAGCTTACCCTTACCCTTACCCTTACCCTTACCCTTACCCTTACCCTTACCCTTACCCTTACCCTTACTTAGGGTAAGGGTAAGGGTAAGCTTAAGGGTAAAAGCAAGGTAAGGGTAAGGGTAAGGGTAAGGGTAAGGGTAAGGGTAAGGGTAAGGGTAAGCTTAAGGGTAAGGGTAAGGGTAAGGGTAAGGGTAAGCTTAAGGGTAAAAGCAAGGGTAAGGGTAAGGGTAAGGGTAAGGGTAAGGGTAAGCTTAAGGGTAAGGGTAAGGGTAAGTGTAAGGGTAAGCTTAAGGGTAAAAGCAAGGGTAAGGTTAAGGGTAAGGGTAAGGGTAAGGGTAAGGGTAAGCTTAAGGGTAAGGGTAAGGGTAAGGGTAAGGGTAAGCTTAAGGGTAAAAGCAAGGGTAAGGGTAAGGGTAAGGGTAAGGGTAAGGGTAAGGGTAAGGGTAAGGGTAAGGGTAAGGGTAAGGGTAAGGGTAAGGGTAAGGGTAAGGGTAAGGGTAAGGGTAAGGGTAAGCTTAAGGGTAAGGGTAAGGGTAAGGGTAAGCTTAAGGGTAAAAGCAAGGGTAAGGGTAAGGGTAAGGGTAAGGGTAAGGGTAGGGGTAAGCTTAAGGGTAAAAGCAAGGGTAAGGGTAAGGGTAAGGGTAAGGGTAAGGTTAAGGGTAAGGGTAAGGGTAAGGGTAAGGGTAAGCTTAAGGGTAAGGGTAAGGGTAAGGGTAAGCTTAGGGGTAAAAGCAAGGGTAAGGGTAAGGGTAAGGGTAAGGGTAAGGGTAAAGGTAAGGGTAAGCCTAAGGGTAAAAGCAAGGGTAAGGGTAAGGGTAAGGGTAAGGGTAAGGGTAAGGGTAAGGGTAAGGGTAAGGGTAAGTGTAAGGGTAAGCTTAAGGGTAAAAGCAAGGGTAAGGGTAAGGGTAAGGGTAAGGGTAAGGGTAAGGGTAAGGGTAAGGGTAAGGGTAAGGGTAAGCTTAAGGGTAAAAGCAAGGGTAAGGGTAAGGGTAAGGGTAAGGGTAAGGGTAAGGGTAAGGGTAAGGGTAAGGGTAAGCTTAAGGGTAAAAGCAAGGGTAAGGGTAAGGGTAAGGGTAAGGGTAAGGGTTAGGGTAAGGGTAAGGGTAAGGGTAAGCCTAAGGGTAAAAGCAAGGGTAAGGGTAAGGGTAAGGGTAAGGGTAAGGGTAAGGGTAAGGGTAAGGGTAAGGGTAAGGGTAAGAGTAAGGGTAAGGGTAAAGGTAAGCTTAAGGGTAAAAGCAAGGGTAAGGGTAAGGGTAAGGGTAAGGGTAAGCCTAAGGGTAAAAGCAAGGGTAAGGGTAAGGTTAAGGGTAAGGGTAAGCTTAAGGGTAAAAGCAAGGGTAAGGGTAAGGGTAAGGGTAAGGGTAAGCTTAAGGGTAAAAGCAAGGGTAAGGGTAAGGGTGAGGGTAAGGGTAAGGGTAAGGGTAAGGGTAAGGGTAAAGGTAAGGGTAAGCCTAAGAGTAAAAGCAAGGGTAAGGGTAAGGGTAAGGGTAAGGGTAAGGGTAAGGGTAAGCTTAATGGTAAAAGCAAGGGTAAGGATAAGGGTAAGGGTAAGGGTAAGGGTTAGGGTAAGGGTAAGGGTAAGGGTAAGCTTAAGGGTAAAAGCAAGGGTAAGGGTAAGGGTAAGGGTAAGGGTAAGGGTAAGGGTAAGGGTAAGGGTAAGGGTAAGGGTAAGGGTAAGGGTAAGGGTAAGGGTAAGCTTAAGGGTAAAAGCAAGGGTAAGGGATAGGGTAAGGGTAAGGGTAAGGGTAAGGGTAAGTGTAAGGGTAAGCTTAAGGGTAAAAGCAAGGGTAAGGTTAAGGGTAAAGGTAAGGGTAAGGGTAAGGGTAAGGGTAAGCTTAAGGGTAAGGGTAAGGGTAAGGGTAAGGGTAAGCTTAAGGGTAAAAGCAAGGGTAAGGGTAAGGGTAAGGGTAAGGGTAAGGGTAAGGGTAAGGGTAAGGGTAAGGGTAAGGGTAAGGGTAAGGGTAAGGGTAAGCTTAAGGGTAAGGGTAAGGGTAAGGGTAAGCTTAAGGGTAAAAGCAAGGGTAAGGGTAAGGGTAAGGGTAAGGGTAAGGGTAAGGGTAAGCTTAAGGGTAAAAGCAAGGGTAAGGGTAAGGGTAAGGGTAAGGGTAAGGTTAAGGGTAAGGGTAAGGGTAAGGGTAAGGGTAAGCTTAAGGGTAAGGGTAAGGGTAAGGGTAAGCTTAGGGGTAAAAGCAAGGGTAAGGGTAAGGGTAAGGGTAAGGGTAAGGGTAAAGGTAAGGGTAAGCCTAAGGGTAAAAGCAAGGGTAAGGGTAAGGGTAAGGGTGAGGGTAAGGGTAAGGGTAAGGGTAAGTGTAAGGGTAAGCTTAAGGGTAAAAGCAAGGGTAAGGGTAAGGGTAAGGGTAAGGGTAAGGGTAAGGGTAAGGGTAAGGGTAAGGGTAAGGGTAAGGGTAAGGGTAAGCTTAAGGGTAAAAGCAAGGGTAAGGGTAAGGGTAAGGGTAAGGGTAAGGGTAAGGGTAAGGGTAAGGGTAAGGGTAAGCTTAAGGGTAAAAGCAAGGGTAAGGGTAAGGGTAAGGGTAAGGGTAAGGGTTAGGGTAAGGGTAAGGGTAAGGGTAAGCCTAAGGGTAAAAGCAAGGGTAAGGGAAAGGGTAAGGGTAAGGGTAAGGGTAAGGGTAAGGGTAAGGGTAAGGGTAAGGGTAAGGGTAAGAGTAAGGGTAAGGGTAAAGGTAAGCTTAAGGGTAAAAGCAAGGGTAAGGGTAAGGGTAAGGGTAAGGGTAAGCCTAAGGGTAAAAGCAAGGGTAAGGGTAAGGTTAAGGGTAAGGGTAAGGGTAAGCTTAAGGGTAAAAGCAAGGGTAAGGGTAAGGGTAAGGGTAAGGGTAAGCTTAAGGGTAAAAGCAAGGGTAAGGGTAAGGGTGAGGGTAAGGGTAAGGGTAAGGGTAAGGGTAAGGGTAAAGGTAAGGGTAAGCCTAAGAGTAAAAGCAAGGGTAAGGGTAAGGGTAAGGGTAAGGGTAAGGGTAAGGGTAAGGGTAAGGGTAAGGGTAAGCTTAATGGTAAAAGCAAGGGTAAGGATAAGGGTAAGGGTAAGGGTAAGGGTAAGGGTAAGGGTAAGGGTAAGGGTAAGGGTAAGCTTAAGGGTAAAAGCAAGGGTAAGGGTAAGGGTAAGGGTAAGGGTAAGGGTAAGGGTAAGGGTAAGGGTAAGGGTAAGGGTAAGGGTAAGGGTAAGGGTAAGGGTAAGGGTAAGCTTAAGGGTAAAAGCAAGGGTAAGGGTTAGGGTAAGGGTAAGGGTAAGGGTAAGGGTAAGGGTAAGCTTAAGGGTAAAAGCAAGGGTAAGGGTAAGGGTAAGGGTAAGGGTAAGGGTAAGGGTAAGGGTAAGGGTAAGGGTAAGGGTAAGGGTAAGGGTAAGGGTAAAGGTAAGGGTAAGCCTAAGGGTAAAAGCAAGGGTAAGGGTAAGGGTAAGGGTAAGGGTAAGGGTAAGGGTAAGGGTAAGGGTAAGGGTAAGGGTAAGGGTAAGGGTAAGGGTAAGGGTAAGCTTAAGGGTATAAGCAAGGGTAAGGGTAAGGGTAAGGGTGAGGGTAAGGGTAAGGGTAAGGGTAAGGGTAAGGGTAAGCTTAAGGGTAAAAGCAAGGGTAAGGGTAAGGGTAAGGGTAAGGGTAAGGGTAAGGGTAAGGGTAAGGGTAAGCTTAAGGGTAAAAGCAAGGGTTAGGGTAAGGGTAAGGGTAAGGGTAAGGGTAAGGGTAAGGGTAAGGGTAAGGGTAAGGGTAAGGGTAAGGGTAAGGGTAAGGGTAAGGGTAAGGGTAAAGGTAAGGTTAAGCCTAAGGGTAAAAGCAAGGGTAAGGGTAAGGGTAAGGGTAAGGGTAAGGGTAAGGGTAAGGGTAAGGGTAAGGGTAAGGGTAAGGGTAAGGGTAAGGGTAAGGGTAAGGGTAAGCTTAAGGGTTAAAGCAAGGGTAAGGGTAAGGGTAAGGGTAAGGGTAAGCCTAAGGGTAAAAGCAAGGGTAAGGGTAAGGGTAAGGGTAAGGGTGAGGGTAAGGGTAAGCTTAAGGGTAAAACCAAGGGTAAGGGTAAGGGTAAGGGTAAGGGTAAGGGTAAGCTTAAGGGTAAAAGCAAGGGTAAGGGTAAGGGTAAGGGTAAGGGTAA
This sequence comes from Myrrha octodecimguttata, assembly GCA_958510865.1. NCBI lineage: Eukaryota > Metazoa > Arthropoda > Insecta > Coleoptera > Coccinellidae > Myrrha > Myrrha octodecimguttata. The sequence continues at coordinate 105,070 of CAUEHS010000045.1, read as the reverse complement.
GGGTAAGGGTAAGGGTAAGGGTAGGGGTAAAGGTAAGGGTAAGCCTAAGGGTCAAAGCAAGGGTAAGGGTAAGGGTAAGGGTAAGGGTAAGGGTAAGGGTAAGGGTAAGGGTAAGGTTAAGGGTAAGGGTAAGCTTAAGGGTAAAAGCAAGGGTAAGGGTAAGGGTAAGGGTAAGGGTAAGGGTAAGGGTAAGGGTAAGGGTAAGTGTAAGGGTAAGCTTAAGGGTAAGGGTAAGGGTAAGGGTAAGGGTAAGCCTAAGGGTAAAAGCAAGGGTAAGTGTAAGGGTAAGGGTAAGGGTAAGGGTAAGCTTACCCTTACCCTTACCCTTACCCTTACCCTTACCCTTGCTTTTACCCTTAAGCTTACCCTTACCCTTACCCTTACCCTTACCCTTACCCTTACCCTTACCCTTACCCTTACCCTTACCCTTACCCTTACCCTTACCCTTATCCTTACCCTTGCTTTTACCCTTAAGCTCACCCTTACCCTTACCCTTACCCTTACCCTTACCCTTACCCTTACCCTTACCCTTGCTTTTACTCTTAGGCTTACCCTTACCTTTACCCTTACCCTTACCCTTACCCTTACCCTCACCCTTACCCTTACCCTTGCTTTTACCCTTAAGCTTACCCTTACCCTTACCCTTACCCTTACCCTTACCCTTGCTTTTACCCTTAAGCTTACCCTTACCCTTACCCTTAACCTTACCCTTACCCTTGCTTTTACCCTTAGGCTTACCCTTACCCTTACCCTTACCCTTACCCTTGCTTTTACCCTTAAGCTTACCCTTACCCTTACCCTTACTCTTACCCTTTCCCTTACCCTTACCCTTACCCTTACCCTTACCCTTACCCTTACCCTTACCCTTACCCTTACCCTTGCTTTTACCCTTAGGCTTACCCTTACCTTTACCCTTACCCTAACCCTTACCCTTACCCTTACCCTTACCCTTACCCTTGCTTTTACCCTTAAGCTTACCCTTACCCTTACCCTTACCCTTACCCTTACCCTTACCCTTACCCTTACCCTTACCCTTACCCTTACCCTTACCCTTACCCTTGCTTTTACCCTTAAGCTTACCCTTACCCTTACCCTTACCCTTACCCTTACCCTTACCCTTACCCTTACCCTTACCCTTACCCTTGCTTTTACCCTTAAGCTTACCCTTACCCTTACCCTTACCCTTACCCTTACCCTTACCCTTACCCTTACCCTTACCCTTACCCTTACCCTTACCCTTACCCTTGCTTTTACCCTTAGGCTTACCCTTACCTTTACCCTTACCCTTACCCTTACCCTTACCCTTACCCTTGCTTTTACCCTTAAGCTTACCCTTACCCTTACCCTTACCCTTAAGCTTACCCTTACCCTTACCCTTACCCTTACCCTTACCCTTACCCTTACCCTTACCCTTACCCTTACCCTTACCCTTACCCTTACCCTTACCCTTACCCTTAACCTTGCTTTTACCCTTAAGCTTACCCTTACCCTTACCCTTACCCTTACCCTTACCCTTGCTTTTACCCTTAAGCTTACCCTTACCCTTACCCTTACCCTTAAGCTTACCCTTACCCTTACCCTTATCCTTACCCTTACCCTTACCCTTACCCTTACCCTTACCCTTACCCTTACCCTTACCCTTACTCTTGCTTTTACCCTTAAGCTTACCCTTACCCTTACCCTTACCCTTACCCTTAAGCTTACCCTTACCCTTACCCTTACCCTTACCCTTACCCTTACCCTTAACCTTACCCTTGCTTTTACCCTTAAGCTTACCCTTACCCTTACCCTTACCCTTACCCTTAAGCTTACCCTTACCCTTACCCTTACCCTTACCCTTACCCTTGCTTTTACCCTTAAGCTTACCCTTACCCTTACCCTTACCCTTACCCTTAAGCTTACCCTTACCCTTACCCTTACCCTTACCCTTACCCTTACCCTTACCCTTACCCTTGCTTTTACCCTTAAGCTTACCCTTACCCTTACCCTAAGTAAGGGTAAGGGTAAGGGTAAGGGTAAGGGTAAGGGTAAGGGTAAGGGTAAGGGTAAGGGTAAGGGTAAGGGTAAGGGTAAGGGTAAGGGTAAGGGTAAGGGTAAGGGTAAGGGTAAGGGTAAGGGTAAGCCTAAGGGTAAAAGCAAGGGTAAGGGTAAGGGTAAGGGTAAGCTTAAGGGTAAAAGCAAGGGTAAGGGTAAGGCTAAGGGTAAGGGTAAGGGTAAGAGTAAGGGTAAGCTTAAGGGTAAAAGCAACGGTAAGGGTAAGGGTAAGGGTAAGGGTAAGGGTAAGGGTAAGGGTAAGGGTAAAGGTGAGGGTAAGCCTAAGGGTAAAAGCAAGGGTAAGGGCAAGGGTAAGGGTAAGGGTTAGGGTAAGGGTAAGGGTAGGGGTAAGAGTAAGGGTAAGGGTAAGCTTAAGGGTAAAAGCAAGGGTAAGGGTAAGGGTAAGGGTAAGGGTAAAGGTAAGGGTAAGCTTAAGGGTAAAAGCAAGGGTAAGGGTAAGGGTAAGGGTAAGGGTAAGGGTAAGGGTAAGGGTAAGGGTAAGGGTAAGGGTAAGGGTAAGGGTAAGGGTAAGGGTAAGGGTAAGGGTAAGGGTAAGGGTAAGGGTAAGGGTAAGGGTAAGGGTAAGGGTAAGCTTAAGGGTAAAAGCAAGGGTAAGGGTAAGGGTAAGGGTAAGGGTAAGGGTAAGGGTAAGGGTAAGGGTAATGGTAAGGGTAAAGGTAAGGGTAAGCCTAAGGGTAAAAGCAAGGGTAAGGGTAAGGGTAAGGGTAAGGGTAAGGGTAAGGGTAAGGGTAAGGGTAAGGGTAAGGGTAAGGGTAAGCTTAAGGGTAAAAGCAAGGGTAAGGGTAAGGGTAAGGGTAAGGGTAAGGGTAATGGTAAGGGTAAGCTTAAGGGTAAGGGTAAGGGTAAGGGTAAGGGTAAGCTTAAGGGTAAAAGCAAGGGTAAGGGTAAGGGTAAGGGTAAGGGTAAGGGTAAGCTTAAGGGTAAAAGCAAGGGTAAGGGTAAGGGTAAGGGTAAGGGTAAGGGTAAGGGTTAGGGTAAGGGTAAGGGTAAGCTTAAGGGTAAGGGTAAGGGTAAGGGTAAGGGTAAGCTTAAGGGTAAAAGCAAGGGTAAGGGTAAGAGTAAGGGTAAGGGTAAGGGTAAGGTTAAGGGTAAGGGTAAGGGTGAGCTTAAGGGTAAAAGCAAGGGTAAGGGTAAGTGTAAGGGTAAGGGTAAGGGTAAGGGTAAGGGTAAGGGTAAGCTTAAGGGTAAAAGCAAGGGTAAGGGTAAGGGTAAGGGTAAGGGTAAGGGTAAGGGTAAGGGTAAGGGTAAGGGTAAGGGTAAAGGTAAGGGTAAGCCTAAGGGTAAAAGCAAGGGTAAGGGTAAGGGTAAGGGTAAGGGTAAGAGTAAGGGTAAGGGTAAGGGTAAGGGTAAGCTTAAGGGTAAAAGCAAGGGTAAGGGTAAGGGTAAGGGTAAGCCTAAGGGTAAAAGCAAGGGTAAGGGTAAGGGTAAGGGTAAGGGTAAGGGTAAGCTTAAGGGTAAAAGCAAGGGTAAGGGTAAGGGTAAGGGTAAGGGTAAGGGTAAGGGTAAGCTTAAGGGTAAAAGCAAGGGTGAGGGTAAGGGTAAGGGTAAGGGTAAGGGTAAGGGTAAGGGTAAGGGTAAGGGTAAGGGTAAGGGTAAGCTTAAGGGTAAAAGCAAAGGGTAAGGGTAAGGGTAAGGGTAAGGGTAAGGGTAAGGGTAAGGGTAAGGGTAAGGGTAAGGGTAAGGGTAAGGGTAAGGGTAAGGGTAAGGGTAAGGGTAAGGGTAAGGGTAAGGGTAAGGGTAAGCTTAAGGGTAAAAGCAAGGGTAAGGGTAAGGGTAAGGGTAAGGGTAAGCCTAAGGGTAAAAGCAAGGGTAAGGGTAAGGGTAAGGGTAAGCTTAAGGGTAAAAGCAAGGGTAAGGGTAAGGGTAAGGGTAAGGGTAAGGGTAAGGGTAAGGGTAAGGGTAAGGGTAAGGGTAAGGGTAAGCTTAAGGGTAAAAGCAAGGGTAAGGGTAAGGGTAAGGGTAAGGGTAAGGGTAAGGGTAAGGGTAAAGGTAAGGGTAAGCCTAAGGGTAAAAGCAAGGGTAAGGGTAAGAGTAAGGGTAAAGGTAAGGGTAAGGGTAAGGGTAAGCTTAAGGGTAAAAGCAAGGGTAAGGGTAAGGGTAAGGGTAAGGGTAAGGGTAAGGGTAAGGGTAAGGGTAAGGGTAAGGGTAAGGGTAAGGGTAAGCTTAAGGGTAAGGGTAAGGGTAAGGGTAAGGGTAAGCTTAAGGGTAAAAGCAAGGTTAAGGGTAAGGGTAAGCTTAAGGGTAAAAGCAAGGGTAAGGGTAAGGGTAAGGGTAAGGGTAAGGGTAAGGGTAAGGGTAAGGGTAAGGGTAAGCTTAAGGGTAAGGGTAAGGGTAAGGGTAAGGGTAAACTTAAGGGTAAAAGCAAGGGTGAGGGTAAGGGTAAGGGTAAGGGTAAGGGTAAGCTTAAGGGTAAAAGCAAGGGTAAGGTTAAGGGTAAGGGTAAGGGTAAGGGTAAGGGTAAGGGTAAGCTTGAGGGTAAGGGTAAGGGTAAGGGTAAGGGTAAGCTCAAGGGTAAAAGCAAGGGTAAGGGTAAGGGTAAGGGTAAGGGTAAGGGTAAGGGTAAGGGTAAGGGTAAGGGTAAGGGTAAGGGTAAGGGTAAGGGTAAGGGTAAGGGTAAGGGTAAGGGTAAGGGTAAGGGTAAGGGTAAGGGTAAGGGTAAGGGTAAGGGTAAGGGTAAGGGTAAGGGTAAGGGTAAGGGTAAGGGTAAGGGTAAGCTTAAGGGTAAGGGTAAGGGTAAGGGTAAGCTTAAGGGTAAAAGCAAGGGTAAGGGTAAGGGTAAGGGTAAGGGTAAGGGTAAGCTTAAGGGTAAAAGCAAGGGTAAGGGTAAGGGTAAGGGTAAGGGTAAGGGTAAGGGTAAGGTTAAGGGTAAGGGTAAGGGTAAGGGTAAGCTTAAGGGTAAGGGTAAGGGTAAGGGTAAGCTTAAGGGTAAAAGCAAGGGTAAGGGTAAGGGTTAGGGTAAGGGTGAGGGTAAAGGTAAGGGTAAGCCTAAGGGTAAAAGCAAGGGTAAGGGTAAGGGTAAGGGTAAGGGTAAGGGTAAGGGTAAGGGTAAGGGTAAGGGTAAGGGTAAGGGTAAGGGTAAGGGTAAGCTTAAGGGTAAAAGCAAGGGTAAGGGTAAGGGTAAGGGTAAGGGTAAGGGTAAGGGTAAGGGTAAGGGTAAGGGTAAGGGTAAGGGTAAGCTTAAGGGTAAAAGCAAGGGTAAGGGTAAGGGTAAGGGTAAGGGTAAGGGTAAGGGTAAGGGTAAGGGTAAGGGTAAGGGTAAGGGTAAGCTAAAGGGTAAAAGCAAGGGTAAGGGTAAGGGTAAGGGTAAGGGTAAGGGTTAGGGTAAGGGTAAAGGTAAGGGTAAGCCTAAGGGTAAAAGCAAGGGTAAGGGTAAGGGTAAGGGTAAGGGTAAGGGTAAGGGTAAGGGTAAGGGTAAGGGTAAGGGTAAGAGTAAGGGTAAGGGTAAGGGTGAGCTTAAGGGTAAAAGCAAGGGTAAGGGTAAGGGTAAGGGTAAGGGTAAGCCTAAGGGTAAAAGCAAGGGTAAGGGTAAGGTTAAGGGTAAGGGTAAGGGTAAGCTTAAGGGTAAAAGCAAGGGTAAGGGTAAGGGTAAGGGTAAGGGTAAGGGTAAGCTTAAGGGTAAAAGCAAGGGTAAGGGTAAGGGTAAAAGCAAGGGTAAGGATAAGGGTAAGGGTAAGGGTAAGGGTAAGGGTAAGCTTAAGGGTAAGGGTAAGGGTAAGGGTAAGCTTTAGGGTAAAAGCAAGGGTAAGGGTAAGGGTAAGGGTAAGGGTAAGGGTAAGGGTAAGGGTAAGGGTAAGGGTAAGGGTAAGGGTAAGGGTAAGCTTAAGGGTAAAAGCAAGGGTAAGCGTAAGGGTAAGGGTAAAGGTAAGGGTAAGGGTAAGGGTAAGGGTAAGGGAAAGGGTAAAGGTAAGGGTAAGGGTACCTTTACCCTTGCTTTTACCCTTAGGCTTACCCTTACCCTTACCCTTACCCTTACCCTTGCTTTTACCCTTAAGCTTACCCTTACCCTTACCCTTACCCTTACCCTTACCCTTACCCTTACCCTTACCCTTACCCTTACCCTTACCCTTACCCTTACCCTTGCTTTTACCCTTAGGCTTACCCTTACCTTTACCCTTACCCTTACCCTTACCCTTACCCTTACCCTTACCCTTACCCTTGCTTTTACCCTTAAGCTTACCCTTACCCTTACCCTCACCCTTACCCTTACCCTTACCCTTACCCTTACCCTTACCCTTACCCTTACCCTTACTTTTACCCTTAAGCTTACCCTTACCCTTACCCTTACCCTTACACTTTCCCTTACCCTTACCCTTACCCTTACCCTTGCTTTTACCCTTAAGCTTACCCTTACCCTTACCCTTACCCTTACCCTTAAGCTTACCCTTACCCTTACCCTTACCCTTACCCTTACCCTTACCCTTACCCTTACCCTTACCCTTGCTTTTACCCGTAAGCTTACCCTTACCCTTACCCTTACCCTTACCCTTACCCTTGCTTTTACCCTTAAGCTTACCCTTACCCTTACCCTTACCCTTACCCTTAAGCTTACCCTTACCCTTACCCTTACCCTTACCCTTACCCTTACCCTTACCCTTACCCTTACCCTTACCCTTACCCTTACCCTTACCCTTACCCTTACCCTTGCTTTTACCCTTAAGCTTACCCTTACCCTTACCCTTACCCTTACCCTTAAGCTTACCCTTACCCTTACCCTTACCCTTACCCTTACCCTTGCTTTTACCCTTAAGCTTACCCTTACCCTTACCCTTACCCTTACCCTTAAGCTTACCCTTACCCTTACCCTTACCCTTACCCATACCCTTACCCTTACCCTTACCCTTGCTTTTACCCTTAAGCTTACCCTTACCCTTACCCTTACCCTTACCCTTAAGCTTACCCTTACCCTTACCCTTACCCTTACCCTTACCCTTACCCTTACCCTTACCCTTACCCTTACCCTTACCCTTGCTTTTACCATTAAGCTTACCCTTACCCTTACCCTTACCCTTACCCTTACCCTTGCTTTTACCCTTGAGCTTACCCTTACCCTTACCCTTACCCTTACCCTTACCCTTAAGCTTACCCTTACCCTTACCCTTACCCTTACCCTTACCCTTACCCTTGCTTTTACCCTTAAGCTTATCCTTACCCTTACCCTTACCCTTACCCTTACCCTTACCCTTACCCTTACCCTTACCCTTACCCTTGCTTTTACCCTTAGGCTTACCCTTACCTTTACCCTTACCCTTACCCTTACCCTTACCCTTACCCTTACCCTTACCCTTGCTTTTACCCTTAAGCTTACCCTTACCCTTACCCTTTCCCTTACCCTTACCCTTACCCTTGCTTTTACCTTTAAGCTTACCCTTATCCTTACCCTTACCCTTACCCTTACCCTTGCTTTTACCCTTAGGCTTACCCTTACCCTTACCCTTACCCTTACCCTTGCTTTTACCCTTAAGCTTACCCTTACCCTAACCCTTACCCTTACCCTTACCCTTACCCTTACCCTTACCCTTACCCTTACCCTTACCCTTACCCTTACCCTTACACTTACCTTTACCCTTACCCTTACCCTTACCCTTACCCTTACCCTTACCCTTACCCTTACCCTTACCCTTGCTTTTACCCTTAAGCTTACCCTTACCCTTACCCTTACCCTTACCCTTACCCTTACCCTCACCCTTGCTTTTACCCTTAAGCTTACCCTTACCCTTACCCTTACCCTTACCCTTACCCTTACCCTTACCCTTGCTTTTACCCTTAAGCTTACCCTTACCCTTACCCTTACCCTTACCCTTACCCTTGCTTTTACCCTTAGGCTTACCCTTACCCTTACCCTTACCCTTGCTTTTACCCTTAAGCTTACCCTTACCCTTACCCTTACCCTTAGGGTAAGCTTAAGGGTAAAAGCTTAAGTTACCCTTACCCTTACCCTTACCCTTACCCTTACCCTTACCCTTACCCTTACCCTTACCCTTGCTTTTACCCTTAGGCTTACCCTTACCTTTACCCTTACCCTTACCCTTACCCTTACCCTTACCCTTACCCTTACCCTTACCCTTGCTTTTACCCTTAAGCTTACCCTTACCCTTACCCTTTCCCTTACCCTTACCCTTACCCTTGCTTTTACCTTTAAGCTTACCCTTACCCTTACCCTTACCCTTACCCTTACCCTTGCTTTTACCCTTAGGCTTACCCTTACCCTTACCCTTACCCTTACCCTTGCTTTTACCCTTAAGCTTACCCTTACCCTTACCCTTACCCTTACCCTTACCCTTACCCTTATCCTTACCCTTACACTTACCCTTACCCTTACCTTTACCCTTACCCTTACCCTTACCCTTACCCTTACCCTTACCCTTACCCTTACCCTTACCCTTACCCTTACCCTTACCCTTACCCTTACCCTTACCCTTGCTTTTACCCTTAAGCTTACCCTTACCCTTACCCTTACCCTTACCCTTACCCTTACCCTTACCCTCACCCTTGCTTTTACCCTTAAGCTTACCCTTACCCTTACCCTTACCCTTACCCTTACCCTTACCCTTACCCTTACCCTTGCTTTTACCCTTAAGCTTACCCTTACCCTTACCCTTACCCTTACCCTTACCCTTGCTTTTACCCTTAGGCTTACCCTTACCCTTACCCTTACCCTTACCCTTGCTTTTACCCTTAAGCTTACCCTTACCCTTACCCTTACCCTTACTCTTACCCTTACCCTTACCCTTACCCTTACCCTTGCTTTTACCCTTAGGCTTACCCTTACCTTTACCCTTACCCTTACCCTTACCCTTACCCTTACCCTTACCCTTACCCTTACCCTTGCTTTTACCCTTAAGCTTACCCTTACCCTTACCCTTACCCTTACCCTTACCCTTACCCTTACCCTTACCCTTACCCTTACCCCTACCCTTACCCTTACCCTTACCCTTGCTTTTACCCTTAAGCTTACCCTTACCCTTACCCTTACCCTTACCCTAACCCTTACCCTTACCCTTAAGCTTACCCTTACCTTACCCTTACCCTTACCCTTACCCTTACCCTTACCCTTGCTTTCACCCTTAGGCTTACCCTTACCCTTACCCTTACCCTTACCCTTACCCTTAAGCTTACCCTTACCCTTACCCTTACCCTTACCCTTACCCTTACCCTTACCCTTACCCTTACCCTTACCCTTGCTTTTACCCTTAAGCTTACCCTTACCCTTACCCTTACACTTACCCTTGCTTTTACCCTTAAGCTTACCCTTACCCTTACCCTTACACTTACCCTTACCCTTACCCTTACCCTTACCCTTACCCTTACCCTTACCCTAACCCCTACCCTTACCCTTGCTTTTACCCTTAGGCTTACCCTTACCTTTACCCTTACCCTTACCCTTACCCTTAAGCTTACCCTTACCCTTACCCTTACCCTTACCCTTACCCTTACCCTTACCCTTACCCTTACCCTTACCCTTACCCTTACCCTTACCCTTACCCTTGCTTTTACCCTTAAGCTTACCCTTACCCTTACCCTTACACTTACCCTTACCCTTACCCTTACCCTTACCCTTACCCTTACCCTTACCCTTAACCTAACCCTTACCCTTACCCTTGCTTTTACCCTTAGGCTTACCCTTACCTTTACCCTTACCCTTACCCTTACCCTTACCCTTACCCTTACCCTTACCCTTACCCTTACCCTTACCCTTGCTTTTACCCTTAAGCTTACCCTTACCCTTACCCTTACCCTTACCCTTACCCTTACCCTTACCCTTACCCTTGCTTTTACCCTTAAGCTTACCCTTACCCTTACCCTTACTCTCACCCTTACCCTTACCCTTACCCTTGCTTTTACCCTTAAGCTTACCCTTACCCTTACCCTTACCCTTACCCTTACCCTTACCCTTACCCTTACCCTTACCCTTACCCTTACCCTTGCTTTTACCCTTAAGCTTACCCTTACCCTTACCCTTACCCTTACCCTTACCCTTACCCTTAACCTTACCCTTACCCTTACCCTTACCCTTACCCTTACCATTACCCTTACCCTTACCCTTACCCTTACCCTTACCCTTGCTTTTACCCTTAGGCTTACCCTTACCTTTACCCTTACCCTTACCCTTACCCTTACCCTTACCCTTACCCTTACCCTTGCTTTAACCCTTAAGCTTACCCTTACCCTCACCCTTACCCTTACCCTTACCCTTGCTTTTACCCTTAAGCTTACCCTTACCCTTACCCTTACCCTTACCCTTACCCTTGTTTTACCCTTAGGCTTACCCTTACCCTTACCCTTACCCTTACCCTTGCTTTTACCCTTAAGCTTACCCTTACCCTTACCCTTACCCTTACCCTTACCCTTACCCTTACCCTTACCTTTACCCTTACCCTTGCTTTTACCCTTAGGCTTACCCTAACCTTTACCCTTACCCTTACCCTTACCCTTACCCTTACCCTTACCCTTACCCTTACCCTTGCTTTTACCCTTAAGCTTACCCTTACCCTTACCCTTACCCTTACCCTTACCCTTACCCTTACCCTTACCCTTACCCTTACCCTTGCTTTTACCCTTAAGCTTACCCTTACCCTTACCCTTACCCTCACCCTTACCCTTACCCTTATCCTTGCTTATACCCTTAAGCTTACCCTTACCCTTACCCTTACCCTTTCCCTTACCCTTACCCTTACCCTTACCCTTACCCTTACCCTTACCCTTACCCTTACCCTTACCCTTGCTTTTACCCTTAGGCTTACCCTTACCTTTACCCTTACCCTTACCCTTACCCTTACCCTTGCTTTTACCCTCAAGCTTACCCTTACCCTTACCCTTACCCTTACCCTAACCCTTACCCTTGCTTTTACCCTTAAGCTTACCCTTACCCTTACCCTTACCCTTACCCTTACCCTTACCCTTACCCTTACCCTTACCCTTACCCTTACCCTTACCCTTACCCTTACCCTTACCCTTACCCTTACCCTTGCTTTTACCCTTAAGCTTACCCTTACCCTTACCCTTACCCTTACCCTTACCCTTACCCTTACCCTTACCCTTACCCTTACCCTTACCCTTACCCTTACCCTTACCCTTGCTTTTACCCTTAAGCTTACCCTTACCCTTACCCTTACCCTTGCTTTTACCCTTAGGCTTACCCTTACCTTTACCCTTACCCTTACCCTTACCCTTACCCTTGCTTTTACCCTCAAGCTTACCCTTACCCTTACCCTTACCCTTACCCTAACCCTTACCCTTGCTTTTACCCTTAAGCTTACCCTTACCCTTACCTTTACCCTTACCCTTACCCTTACCCTTACCCTTACCCTTACCCTTACCCTTACCCTTACCCTTACCCTTGCTTTTACCCTTAAGCTTACCCTTACCCTTACCCTTACCCTTACCCTTACCCTTACCCTTACCCTTACCCTTACCCTTACCCTTGCTTTTACCCTTACCCTTACCCTTACCCTTACCCTTACCCTTACCCTTACCCTTACCCTTACCCTTACCCTTACCCTTACCCTTACCCTTACCCTTACCCTTACCCTTACCCTTACCCTTACCCTTACCCTTACCCTTACCCTTGCTTTTACCCTTAAGCTTACCCTTACCCTTACCCTTACCCTTACCCTTACCCTTACCCTTACCCTTACCCTTACCCTTACCCTTACCCTTACCCTTACCCTTACCCTTACCCTTACCCTTACCCTTACCCTTACCCTTACCCTTACCCTTGCTTTTACCCTTAAGCTTACCCTTACCCTTACCCTTACCCTTGCTTTTACCCTTAGGCTTACCCTTACCTTTACCCTTACCCTTACCCTTACCCTTACCCTTGCTTTTACCCTCAAGCTTACCCTTACCCTTACCCTTACCCTTACCCTAACCCTTACCCTTGCTTTTACCCTTAAGCTTACCCTTACCCTTACCCTTACCCTTACCCTTACCCTTACCCTTACCCTTACCCTTACCCTTACCCTTACCCTTGCTTTTACCCTTAAGCTTACCCTTACCCTTACCCTTACCCTTACCCTTACCCTTACCCTTACCCTTACCCTTACCCTTACCCTTGCTTTTACCCTTAAGCTTACCCTTACCCTTACCCTTACCCTTACCCTTACCCTTACCCTTACCCTTACCCTTACCCTTACCCTTGCTTTTACCCTTAAGCTTACCCTTACCCTTACCCTTACCCTTAACCTTACCCTTACCCTTACCCTTGCTTTTACCCTAAGCAAGGGTAAGGGTAAGGGTAAGGTTAAGGGTAAGGGTAAGGGTAAGCTTAAGGTTAAAAGCAAGGGTGAGGGTAAGGGTGAGGGTAAGGGTAAGGGTAAGGGTAAGGGTAAGGGTAAGGGTAAGGGTAAGCTTAAGGGTAAAAGCAAGGGTAAGGGTAAGGGTAAGGGTAAGGGTAAGGGTAAGGGTAAGGGTAAGCTTAAGGGTAAAAGCAAGGGTAAGGGTAAGGGTAAGGGTAAGGGTAAGGGTAAGGGTAAGGGTAAGGGTAAGGGTAAGGGTAAGGGTAAAGGTAAGGGTAAGCCTAAGGGTAAAAGCAAGGGTAAGGGTAAGGGTAAGGGTAAGGGTAAGGGTAAGGGTAAGGGTAAGGGTAAGGGTAAGGGTAAGGGTAAGGGTAAGGGTAAGGGTAAGGGTAAGGGTAAGGGTAAGGGTAAGCTTACCCTTACCCTTACCCTTACCCTTACACTTACCCTTGCTTTTACCCTTAAGCTTACCCTTACCCTTACCCTTACCCTTACCCTTACCCTTACCCTTACCCTTATCCTTACCCTTGCTTTTACCCTTAAGCTTACCCTTACCCTTACCCTTACCCTTACCCTTACCCTTACCCTTACCCTTGCTTTTACTCTTAGGCTTACCCTTACCTTTACCCTTACCCTTACCCTTACCCTCACCCTTACCCTTACCCTTGCTTTTACCCTTAAGCTTACCCTTACCCTTACCCTTACCCTTACCCTTACCCTTGCTTTTACCCTTAAGCTTACCCTTACCCTTACCCTTAACCTTACCCTTACCCTTGCTTTTACCCTTAGGCTTACCCTTACCCTTACCCTTACCCTTACCCTTGCTTTTACCCTTAAGCTTACCCTTACCCTTACCCTTACTCTTACCCTTACCCTTACCCTTACCCTTACCCTTACCCTTACCCTTACCCTTACCCTTACCCTTACCCTTGCTTTTACCCTTAGGCTTACCCTTACCTTTACCCTTACCCTAACCCTTACCCTTACCCTTACCCTTACCCTTACCCTTGCTTTTACCCTTAAGCTTACCCTTACCCTTACCCTTACCCTTACCCTTACCCTTACCCTTACCCTTACCCTTACCCTTACCCTTACCCTTACCCTTACCCTTACCCTTACCCTTGCTTTTACCCTTAAGCTCACCCTTACCCTTACCCTTACCCTTACCCTTACCCTTACCCTTACCCTTACCCTAACCCTTGCTTTTACCCTTAAGCTTACCCTTACCCTTACTCTTACCCTTACCCTTACCCTTACCCTTACCCTTACCCTTACCCTTACCCTTACCCTTGCTTTTACCCTTAGGCTTACCCTTACCTTTACCCTTACCCTTACCCTTACCCTTACCCTTACCCTTACCCTTGCTTTTACCCTTAAGCTTACCCTTACCCTTACCCTTACCCTTAAGCTTACCCTTACCCTTACCCTTACCCTTACCCTTACCCTTACCCTTACCCTTACCCTTACCCTTACCCTTACCCTTACCCTTACCCTTGCTTTTACCCTTAAGCTTACCCTTACCCTTACCCTTACCCTTACCCTTACCCTTGCTTTTACCCTTAAGCTTACCCTTACCCTTACCCTTACCCTTAAGCTTACCCTTACCCTTACCCTTACCCTTACCCTTACCCTTATCCTTACCCTTACCCTTACCCTTACCCTTACCCTTACCCTTGCTTTTACCCTTAAGCTTACCCTTACCCTTACCCTTACCCTTACCCTTAAGCTTACCCTTACCCTTACCCTTACCCTTACCCTTACCCTTAACCTTACCCTTGCTTTTACCCTTAAGCTTACCCTTACCCTTACCCTTACCCTTACCCTTAAGCTTACCCTTACCCTTACCCTTACCCTTACCCTTACCCTTGCTTTTACCCTTAAGCTTACCCTTACCCTTACCCTTACCCTTACCCTTAAGCTTACCCTTACCCTTACCCTTACCCTTACCCTTACCCTTACCCTTACCCTTACCCTTACCCTTACCCTTACCCTTACCCTTACACTTACCCTTGCTTTTACCCTTAAGCTTACCCTTACCCTTACCCTTACCCTTACCCTTACCCTTACCCTTACCCTTACCCTTATCCTTACCCTTGCTTTTACCCTTAAGCTTACCCTTACCCTTACCCTTACCCTTACCCTTACCCTTACCCTTACCCTTACCCTTACCCTTACCCTTGCTTTTACTCTTAGGCTTACCCTTACCTTTACCCTTACCCTTACCCTTACCCTTACCCTCACCCTTACCCTTACCCTTGCTTTTACCCTTAAGCTTACCCTTACCCTTACCCTTACCCTTACCCTTACCCTTGCTTTTACCCTTAAGCTTACCCTTACCCTTACCCTTAACCTTACCCTTACCCTTGCTTTTACCCTTAGGCTTACCCTTACCCTTACCCTTACCCTTACCCTTGCTTTTACCCTTAAGCTTACCCTTATCCTTACCCTTACTCTTACCCTTACCCTTACCCTTACCCTTACCCTTACCCTTACCCTTACCCTTACCCTTACCCTTGCTTTTACCCTTAGGCTTACCCTTACCTTTACCCTTACCCTAACCCTTACCCTTACCCTTACACTTACCCTTACCCTTACCCTTACACTTGCTTTTACCCTTAAGCTTACCCTTACCCTCACCCTTACCCTTACCCTTACCCTTACTCTTACCCTTACCCTTACCCTTACCCTTGCTTTTATCCTTAAGCTTACCCTTACCCTTACCCTTACCCTTACCCTTACCCTTACCCTTACCCTTACCCTTACCCTTACCCTTACCCTTGCTTTTACCCTTAAGCTTACCCTTACCCTTACCCTTACCCTTACCCTTACCCTTACCCTTACCCTTACCCTTACCCTTACCCTTACCCTTACCCTTACCCTTACCCTTACCCTTACCCTTGCTTTTACCCTTAGGCTTACCCTTACCTTTACCCTTACCCTTACCCTTACCCTTACCCTTGCTTTTACCCTTAAGCTTACCCTTACCCTTACCCTTACCCTTAAGCTTACCCTTACCCTTACCCTTACCCTCACCCTTACCCTTACGATTACCCTTACCCTTACCCTTACCCTTACCCTTACCCTTGCTTTTACCCTTAAGCTTACCCTTACCCTTACCCTTACCCTTACCTTTACCCTTGCTTTTACCCTTAAGCTTACCCTTACCCTTACCCTTACCCTTAAGCTTACCCTTACCCTTACCCTTACCCTTACCCTTACCCTTACCCTTACCCTTACCCTTACCCTTACCCTTACCCTTACCCTTACCCTTGCTTTTACCCTTAAGCTTACCCTTACCCTTACCCTTACCCTTACCCTTAAGCTTACCCTTACCCTTACCCTTACCCTTACCCTTACCCTTAACCTTACCCTTGCTTTTACCCTTAAGCTTACCCTTACCCTTACCCTTACCCTTACCCTTAAGCTTACCCTTACCCTTACCCTTACCCTTACCCTTACCCTTGCTTTTACCCTTAAGCTTACCCTTACCCTTACCCTCACCCTTACCCTTAAGCTTACCCTTACCCTTACCCTTACCCTTACCCTTACCCTTACCCTTACCCTTACCCTTACCTTTGCTTTTACCCTTAAGCTTACCCTTACCCTTACCCTAAGTAAGGGTAAGGGTAAGGGTAAGGGTAAGGGTAAGGGTAAGGGTAAGGGTAAGGGTAAGGGTAAGGGTAAGGGTAAGGGTAAGGGTAAGGGTAAGGGTAAGGGTAAGGGTAAGGGTAAGGGTAAGCTTAAGGGTAAAAGCAAGGGTAAGGGTAAGGGTAAGGGTAAGGGTAAGGGTAAGGGTAAGGGTAAGGGTAAGGGTAAGGGTAAGGGTAAGGGTAAGGGTAAGCTTAAAGGTAAGGGTAAGGGTAAGGGTAAGGGTAAGCCTAAGGGTAAAAGCAAGGGTAAGGGTAAGGGTAAGGGTAAGGGTAAGGGTAAGGGTAAGCTTAAGGGTAAAAGCAAGGGTAAGGGTAAGGCTAAGGGTAAGGGTAAGGGTAAGGGTAAGCTTAAGGGTAAAAGCAAGGGTAAGGGTAAGGGTAAGGGTAAGGGTAAGGGTAAGGGTAAGGGTAAGGGTAAAGGTGAGGGTAAGCCTAAGGGTAAAAGCAAGGGTAAGGGTAAGGGTAAGGGTAAGGGTAAGGGTAAGGGTAAGGGTAAGGGTAGGGGTAAGAGTAAGGGTAAGGGTAAGCTTAAGGGTAAAAGCAAGGGTAAGGGTAAGGGTAAGGGTAAGGGTAAGGGTAAGGGTAAGCTTAAGGGTAAAAGCAAGGGTAAGGGTAAGGGTAAGGGTAAGGGTAAGGGTAAGGGTAAGGGTAAGGGTAAGGGTAAGGGTAAGGGTAAGGGTAAGGGTAAGGGTAAGGGTAAGGGTAAGGGTAAGGGTAAGGGTAAGCTTAAGGGTAAAAGCAAGGGTAAGGGTAAGGGTAAGGGTAAGGGTAAGGGTAAGGGTAAGGGTAAGCTTAAGGGTAAAAGCAAGGGTAAGGGTAAGGGTAAGGGTAAGGGTAAGGGTAAGGGTAAGGGTAATGGTAAGGGTAAAGGTAAGGGTAAGCCTAAGGGTAAAAGCAAGTGTAAGGGTAAGGGTAAGGGTAAGGGTAAGGGTAAGGGTAAGGGTAAGGGTAAGGGTAAGCTTAAGGGTAAAAGCAAGGGTAAGGGTAAGGGTAAGGGTAAGGGTAAGGGTAAGGGTAAGCGTAAGCTTAAGGGTAAGGGTAAGGGTAAGGGTAAGGGTAAGCTTAAGGGTAAAAGCAAGGGTAAGGGTAAGGGTAAGGGTAAGGGTAAAGGTAAGGGTAAGCTTAAGGGTAAAAGCAAGGGTAAGGGTGAGGTTAAGGGTAAGGGTAAGGGTAAGGGTAAGCTTAAGGGTAAGGGTAAGGGTAAGGGTAAGCTTAAGGGTAAAAGCAAGGGTAAGGGTAAGAGTAAGGGTAAGGGTAAGGGTAAGGGTAAGGTTAAGGGTAAGGGTAAGGGTGAGCTTAAGGGTGAAAGCAAGGGTAAGGGTAAGGGTAAGGGTAAGGGTAAGGGTAAGGGTAAGGGTAAGGGTAGGGGTAAGAGTAAGGGTAAGGGTAAGCTTAAGGGTAAAAGCAAGGGTAAGGGTAAGGGTAAGGGTAAGGGTAAGGGTAAGGGTAAGGGTAAGCTTAAGGGTAAAAGCAAGGGTAAGGGTAAGGGTAAGGGTAAGGGTAAGGGTAAGGGTAATGGTAAGGGTAAAGGTAAGGGTAAGCCTAAGGGTAAAAGCAAGGGTAAGGGTAAGGGTAAGGGTAAGGGTAAGGGTAAGGGTAAGGGTAAGGGTAAGGGTAAGGGTAAGGGTAAGGGTAAGCTTAAGGGTAAAAGCAAGGGTAAGGGTAAGGGTAAGGGTAAGGGTAAGGGTAAGGGTAAGCGTAAGCTTAAGGGTAAGGGTAAGGGTAAGGGTAAGGGTAAGCTTAAGGGTAAAAGCAAGGGTAAGGGTAAGGGTAAGGGTAAGGGTAAGGGTAAGCTTAAGGGTAAAAGCAAGGGTAAGGGTAAGGGTAAGGGTAAGCTTAAGGGTAAGGGTAAGGGTAAATGTAAGCTTAAGGGTAAAAGCAAGGGTAAGGGTAAGGGTAAGGGTAAGGGTAAGGGTAAGCTTAAGGGTAAAAGCAAGGGTAAGGGTAAGGGTAAGGGTAAGGGTAAGGGTAAGGGTAAGGGTAAGGGTAAGGGTAAGGGTAAGGGTAAGGGTAAGGGTAAGCTTAAGGGTAAGGGTAAGGGTAAGGGTAAGCTTAAGGGTAAAAGCAAGGGTAAGGGTAAGGGTAAGGGTAAGGGTAAAGGTAAGGGTAAGCCTAAGGGTAAAAGCAAGGGTAAGGGTAAGGGTAAGGGTAAGGGTAAGGGTAAGGGTAAGGGTAAGCTTAAGGGTAAAAGCAAGGGTAAGGGTAAGGGTAAGGGTAAGGGTAAGGGTAAGGGTAAGGGTAAGGGTAAGGGTAAGGGTAAGGGTAAGGGTGAGCTTAAGGGTAAAAGCAAGGGTAAGGGTAAGGGTAAGGGTAAGGGTAAGGGTAAGGGTAAGGGTAAGGGTAAGGGTAAGGGTAAGCTTAAGGGTAAAAGCAAGGGTAAGTGTAAGGGTAAGGGTAAGGGTAAGGGTTAGGGTAAGGGTAAAGGTAAGGGTAAGCCTAAGGGTAAAAGCAAGGGTAAGGGTAAGGGTAAGGGTAAGGGTAAGGGTAAGGGTAAGGGTAATGGTAAGGGTAAGGGTAAGAGTAAGGGTAAGGGTAAGGGTAAGCTTAAGGGTTAAAGCAAGGGTAAGGGTAAGGGTAAGGGTAAGGGTAAGCCTAAGGGTAAAAGCAAGGGTAAGGGTAAGGTTAAGGGTAAGGGTAAGGGTAAGCTTAAGGGTAAAAGCAAGGGTAAGGGTGAGGGTAAGGGTAAGGGTAAGGGTAAGGTTAAGGGTAAAAGCAAGGGTAAGGGTAAGGGTGAGGGTAAGGGTAAGGGTAAGGGTAAGGGTAAGGGTAAAGGTAAGGGTAAGCCTAAGAGTAAAAGCAAGGGTAAGGGTAAGGGTAAGGGTAAGGGTAAGGGTAAGGGTAAGGGTAAGGGTAAGCTTAAGGGTAAAAGCAAGGGTAAGGATAAGGGTAAGGGTAAGGGTAAGGGTAAGGGTAAGGGTAAGGGTAAGGGTAAGCTTAAGGGTAAAAGCAAGGGTAAGGGTAAGGGTAAGGGTAAGGGTAAGGGTAAGGGTAAGGGTAAGGGTAAGGGTAAGGGTAAGGGTAAGGGTAAGGGTAAGGGTAAGGGTAAGGGTAAGCTTAAGGGTAAAAGCAAGGGTAAGGGTTAGGGTAAGGGTAAGAGTAAGGGTAAGGGTAAGGGTAAGCTTAAGGGTAAAAGCAAGGGTAAGGGTAAGGGTAAGGGTAAGGGTAAGGGTAAGGGTAAGGGTAAAGGTAAGGGTAAGCCTAAGGGTAAAAGCAAGGGTAAGGGTAAGGGTAAGGGTAAGGGTAAGGGTAAGGGTAAGGGTAAGGGTAAGTGTAAGGGTAAGGGTAAGGGTAAGGGTAAGCTTAAGGGTATAAGCAAGTGTAAGGGTAAGGGTAAGGGTGAGGGTAAGGGTAAGGGTAAGGGTAAGGTTAAGCTTAAGGGTAAAAGCAAGGGTAAGGGTAAGGGTAAGGGTAAGGGTAAGGGTAAGGGTAAGGGTAAGGGTAAGCTTAAGGGTAAAAGCAAGGGTAAGGGTAAGGGTAAGGGTAAGGGTAAGGGTAAGGGTAAGGGTAAGGGTAAGGGTAAGGGTAAGAGTAAGGGTAAGGGTAAGGGTAAGGGTAAGGGTAAAGGTAAGGTTAAGCCTAAGGGTAAAAGCAAGGGTAAGGGTAAGGGTAAGGGTAAGGGTAAGGGTAAGGGTAAGGGTAAGGGTAAGGGTAAGGGTAAGGGTAAGGGTAAGGGTAAGGGTAAGGGTAAGGGTAAGGGTAAGGGTAAGCTTAAGGGTAAAAGCAAGGGTAAGGGTAAGGGTAAGGGTAAGGGTAAGCCTAAGGGTAAAAGCAAGGGTAAGGGTAAGGGTAAGGGTAAGGGTAAGGGTAAGCTTAAGGGTAAAAGCAAGGGTAAGGGTAAGGGTAAGGGTAAGGGTAAGGGTAAGGGTAAGGGTAAGGGTAAGGGTAAGCTTAAGGGTAAAAGCAAGGGTAAGGGTAAGGGTAAGGATAAGGGTAAGGGTAATGGTAAGGGTAAGGGTAAAGGTAAGGGTAAGCCTAAGGGTCAAAGCAAGGGTAAGGGTAAGGGTAAGGGTAAGGGTAAGGGTAAGAGTAAGGGTAAGGGTAAGGGTAAGCTTAAGGGTAAAAGCAAGGGTAAGGGTAAGGGTAAGGGTAAGGGTAAGTAAGGGTAAGGGTAAGGGTAAGGGTAAGGGTAAGGGTAAGGGTAAGGGTAAGCTTAAGGGTAAGGGTAAGGGTAAGGGTAAGGGTAAGCCTAAGGGTAAAAGCAAGGGTAAGTGTAAGGGTAAGGGTAAGGGTAAGGGTAAGCTTAAGGGTAAAAGCAAGGGTAAGGGTAAGGGTAAGGGTAAGGGTAAGGGTAAGGGTAAGGGTAAGGGTAAGGGTAAGGGTAAGGGTAAGGGTAAAGGTAAGGGTAAGGGTAAAGGTAAGGGTAAGGGTAAGCTTAAGGGTAAAAGCAAGGGTAAGGGTAAGGGTAAGGGTAAGGGTAAGGGTAAGGGTAAGGCTAAAGGTAAGGGTAAGCCTAAGGGTAAGGGTAAAGGTAAGGGTAAGAGTAAGGGTAAGGGTAAGGGTAAGGGTAAGGGTAAGGGTAAAGGTAAGGGTAAGGGTAAGCTTAAGGGTAAAAGCAAGGGTAAGGGTAAGGGTAAGGGTAAGGGTAAGAGTAAGGGTAAGGGTAAGGGTAAGGGTAAGGGTAAGGGTAAGGGTAAGGGTAAGGGTAAGGGTAAGGGTAAGCTTAAGGGTAAAAGCAAGGGAAAGGGTAAGGGTAAGGGTAAGGGTAAGGGTAAGGGTAAGGGTAAGGGTAAGGGTAAGGGTAAGGGTAAGGGTAAGGGTAAGGGTAAGCTTAAGGGTAAAAGCAAGGGTAAGGGTAAGGGTAAGGGTAAGGGTAAGGGTAGGGGTAAGGGTAATGGTAAGGGTAAAGGTAAGGGTAAGCCTAAGGGTAAAAGCAAGGGTAAGGGTAAGGGTAAGGGTAAGGGTAAGGGTAAGGTTAAGGGTAAGGGTTAGGGTAAGGGTAAGGGTAAGGGTAAGGGTAAGCTTAAGGGTAAAAGCAAGGGTAAGGGTAAGGGTAAGGGTAAGGGTAAGGGTAAGGGTAAGCTTAAGGGTAAGGGTAAGGGTAAGGGTAAGCTTAAGGGTAAAAGCAAGGGTAAGGGTAAGGGTAAGGGTAAGGGTAAGCTTAAGGGTAAAAGCAAGGGTAAGGGTAAGGGTAAGGGTAAGGGTAAGGGTAAGGGTAAGGGTAAGGGTAAGGGTAAGCTTAAGGGTAAGGGTAAGGGTAAGAGTAAGGGTAAGCTTAAGGGTAAAAGCAAGGGTAAGGGTCAGGGTAAGGGTAAGTGTAAGGGTAAGGGTAAGGGTAAGGGTAAGGGTGAGCTTAAGGGTGAAAGCAAGGGTAAGGGTAAGGTTAAGGGTAAGGGTAAGTGTAAGGGTAAGGGTAAGGGTTAGCTTAAGGGTAAAAGCAAGGGTAAGGGTAAGGGTAAGGGTAAGGGTAAGGGTAAGGGTAAGGGTAAGGGTAAAGGTAAGGGTAAGCCTAAGGGTAAAAGCAAGGGTAAGGGTAAGGGTAAGGGTAAGGGTAAGGGTAAGAGTAAGGGTAAGGGTAAGGGTAAGCTTAAGGGTAAAAGCAGGGGTAAGGGTAAGGGTAAGGGTAAGGGTAAGCCTAAGGGTAAAAGCAAGGGTAAGGGTGAGGGTAAGGGTAAGGGTAAGGGTAAGCTTAAGGGTAAAAGCAAGGGTAAGGGTAAGGGTAAGGGTAAGGGTAAGGGTAAGGGTAAGCTTAAGGGTAAAAGCAAGGGTGAGGGTAAGGGTAAGGGTAAGGGTAAGGGTAAGGGTAAGGGTAAGGGTAAGGGTAAGTTTAAGGGTAAAAGCAAGGGTAAGGGTAAGGGTAAGGGTAAGGGTAAGGGTAAGGGTAAGGGTAAGGGTAAGGGTAAGCTTAAGGGTAAAAGCAAGGGTAAGGGTAAGGGTAAGGGTAAGGGTAAGGGTGAAGGTAAGGGTAAGCCTAAGGGTAAAAGCAAGGGTAAGGGTAAGGGTAAGGGTAAGGGTAAGGGTAAGGGTTAGGGTAAGGGTAAGGGTAAGGGTAAGGGTAAGGGTAAGGGTAAGGGTAAGGGTAAGGGTAAGGGTAAGGGTAAGGGTAAGGGTAAGCTTAAGGGTAAAAGCAAGGGTAAGGGTAAGGGAAAGGGTAAGGGTAAGCCTAAGGGTAAAAGCAAGGGTAAGGGTAAGGATAAGGGTAAGGGTAAGGGTAAGCTTAAGGGTAAAAGCAAGAGTAAGGGTAAGGGTAAGGGTAAGGGTAAGGGTAAGGGTAAGGGTAAGCTTAAGGGTAAAAGCAAGGGTAAGGGTAAAGGTAAGGGTAAGGGTAAGGGTAAGGGTAAGGGTAAGGGTAAGGGTAAGGGTAAGGGTAAGGGTAAGGGTAAAGGTAAGGGCAAGCCTAAGGGTAAAAGCAAGGGTAAAGGTAAGGGTAAGGGTAAGGGTAAGGGTAAGGGTAAGGTTAAGGGTAAGGGTAAGGGTAAGCTTAAGGGTAAAAGCAAGGGTAAGGGTAAGGGTAAGGGTAAGGGTAAGGGTAAGGGTAAGGGTAAGGGTAAGCTTAAGGGTAAGGGTAAGGGTAAGGGTAAGGGTAAGCTTAAGGATAAAAGCAAGGGTAAGGGTAAGGGTAAGGGTAAGGGTAAGCTTAAGGGTAAAAGCAAGGGTAAGGGTAAGGGTAAGGGTAAGGGTAAGGGTAAGGGTAAGGGTAAGGGTAAGCTTAAGGGTAAAAGCAAGGGTAAGGGTAAGGGTAAGGGTAAGGGTAAGGGTAAGGGTAAGGGTAAGGGTAAGGGTAAGGGTAAGGGTAAGGGTAAGGGTAAGGGTAAGCTTAAGGGTAAAAGCAAGGGTAAGGGTAAGGGTTAGGGTAAGGGTAAGGGTAAGGGTAAGGGTAAGGGTAAGGGTAAGGGTAAGGGTAAAGGTAAGGGTAAGGGTAAGGGTAAGGGTAAGGGTAAGGGTAAGGGTAAGGGTAAGCTTAAGGGTAAAAGCAAGGGTAAGGGTTAGGGTAAGGGTAAGGGTAAGGGTAAGGGTAAGGGTAAGCTTAAGGGTAAAAGCAAGGGTAAGGGTAAGGTTAAGGGTAAGGGTAAGGGTAAGGGTAAGGGTAAGGGTAAGGGTAAGGGTAAGGGTAAGGGTAAGCTTAAGGGTAAAAGCAAGGGTAAGGGTAAGGGTAAGGGTAAGGGTGAGGGTAAGGGTAAGGGTAAGGGTAAGGGTAAGGGTAAGCTTAAGGGTAAAAGCAAGGGTAAGGGTAAGGGTAAGGGTAAGGGTAAGGGTTAGGGTAAGGGTAAAGGTAAGGGTAAGCCTAAGGGTAAAAGCAAGGGTAAGGGTAAGGGTAAGGGTAAGGGTAAGGGTAAGGGTAAGGGTAAGGGTAAGGGTAAGGGTAAGGGTAAGGGTAAGAGTAAGGGTAAGGGTAAGGGTAAGCTTAAGGGTAAAAGCAAGGGTAAGGGTAAGGGTAAGGGTAAGGGTAAGCCTAAGGGTAAAAGCAAGGGTAAGGGTAAGGGTAAGGGTAAGGGTAAGGGTAAGCTTAAGGGTAAAAGCAAGGGTAAGGGTAAGGGTAAGGGAATGGGTAAGGGTAAGGGTAAGCTTAAGGGTAAAAGCAAGGGTAAGGGTAAGGGTAAGGGTAAGGGTATGTGTAAGGGTAAGGGTAAGGGTAAGGGTAAAGGTAAGGGTAAGCCTAAGGGTAAAAGCAAGGGTAAGGGTAAGGGTAAGGGTAAGGGTAAGGGTAAGGGTAAGGGTAAGCTTAAGGGTAAAAGCAAGGGTAAGGGTAAGGGTAAGGGTAAGGGTAAGGGTAAGGGTAATGGTAAGGGTAAGGGTAAGGGTAAGGGTAAGGGTAAGGGTAAGCTAAAGGGTAAAAGCAAGGGTAAGGGTTAGGGTAAGGGTAAGGGTAAGGGTAAGGGTAAGGGTAAGCTTAAGGGTAAAAGCAAGGGTAAGGGTAAGGGTAAGGGTAAGGGTAAGGGTAAGGGTAAGGGTAAGGGTAAGGGTAAAGGTAAGGGTAAGCCTAAGGGTAAAAGCAAGGGTAAGGGTAAGGGTAAGGGTAAGGGTAAGGGTAAGGGTAAGGGTAAGGGTAAGGGTAAGGGTAAGCTTAAGGGTATAAGCAAGGGTAAGGGTAAGGGTAAGGGTGAGGGTAAGGGTAAGGGTAAGGGTAAGGGTAAGCTTAAGGGTAAAAGCAAGGGTAAGGGTAAGGGTAAGGGTAAGGGTAAGGGTAAGGGTAAGGGTAAGCTTAAGGGTTAAAGCAAGGGTAAGGGTAAGGGTAAGGGTAAGGGTAAGGGTAAGGGTAAGGGTAAGGGTAAGGGTAAGGGTAAGGGTAAGGGTAAGGGTAAGGGTAAGGGTAAGGGTAAGGGTAAGGGTAAAGGTAAGGGTAAGCCTAAGGGTAAAAGCAAGGGTAAGGGTAAGGGTAAGGGTAAGGGTAAGGGTAAGGGTAAGGGTAAGGGTAAGGGTAAGGGTAAGGGTAAGTGTAAGGGTAAGCTTAAGGGTAAAAGCAAGGGTAAGGGTAAGGGTAAGGGTAAGGGTAAGCCTAAGGGTAAAAGCAAGGGTAAGGGTAAGGGTAAGGGTAAGGGTAAGGGTAAGCTTAAGGGTAAAAGCAAGGGTAAGGGTAAGGGTAAGGGTAAGGGTAAGGGTAAGGGTAAGCTTGAGGGTAAAAGCAAGGGTAAGGGTAAGGGCAAGGGTAAGGGTAAGGGTAAGGGTAAAGGTAAGGGTAAGCCTAAGGGTAAAAGCAAGGGTAAGGGTAAGGGTAAGGGTAAGGGTAAGGGTAAGGGTAAGGGTAAGGGTAAGGGTAAGGGTAAGGGTAAGGGTAAGCTTAAGGGTAAAAGCAAGGGTAAGGGTAAGGGTAAGGGTAAGGGTAAGCTTAAGGGTAAAAGCAAGGGTAAGGGTAAGGGTAAGGGTAAGGGTAAGGGTAAGGGTAAGGGTAAGGGTAAGCCTAAGGGTAAAAGCAAGGGTAAGGGTAAGGGTAAGGGTAAGGGTAAGGGTAAGCTTGAGGGTAAAAGCAAGGGTAAGGGTAAGGGTAAGGGTAAGGGTAAGGGTAAGGGTAAGTTTAAGGGTAAAAGCAAGGGTAGGGGTAAGGGTAAGGGTAAGGGTAAGGGTAAGGGTAAGGGTAAGGGTAAGGGTAAAGGTAAGGGTAAGCCTAAGGGTAAAAGCAAGGGTAAGGGTAAGGGTAAGGGTAAGGGTAAGGGTAAGGGTAAGGGTAAGCTTAAGGGTAAAAGCAAGGGTAAGGGTAAGGGTAAGGGTAAGGGTAAGGGTAAGGGTAAGGGTAAGGGTAAGGGTAAGGGTAAGGGTAAGGGTAAGGGTAAGGGTAAGCTTAAGGGTAAAAGCAAGGGTAAGGGTAAGGGTTAGGGTAAGGGTAAGGGTAAGGGTAAGGGTAAGGGTAAGGGTAAGGGTAAAGGTAAGGGTAAGGGTAAGGGTAAGGGTAAGGGTAAGGGTAAGGGTAAGGGTAAGCTTAAGGGTAAAAGCAAGGGTAAGGGTTAGGGTAAGGGTAAGGGTAAGGGTAAGGGTAAGGGTAAGCTTAAGGGTAAAAGCAAGGGTAAGGGTAAGGTTAAGGGTAAGGGTAAGGGTAAGGGTAAGGGTAAGGGTAAGGGTAAGGGTAAGGGTAAGGGTAAGCTTAAGGGTAAAAGCAAGGGTAAGGGTAAGGGTAAGGGTAAGGGTGAGGGTAAGGGTAAGGGTAAGGGTAAGGGTAAGGGTAAGGGTAAGCTTAAGGGTAAAAGCAAGGGTAAGGGTAAGGGTAAGGGTAAGGGTAAGGGTTAGGGTAAGGGTAAAGGTAAGGGTAAGCCTAAGGGTAAAAGCAAGGGTAAGGGTAAGGGTAAGGGTAAGGGTAAGGGTAAGGGTAAGGGTAAGGGTAAGGGTAAGGGTAAGGGTAAGGGTAAGAGTAAGGGTAAGGGTAAGGGTAAGCTTAAGGGTAAAAGCAAGGGTAAGGGTAAGGGTAAGGGTAAGGGTAAGCCTAAGGGTAAAAGCAAGGGTAAGGGTAAGGGTAAGGGTAAGGGTAAGGGTAAGCTTAAGGGTAAAAGCAAGGGTAAGGGTAAGGGTAAGGGAATGGGTAAGGGTAAGGGTAAGCTTAAGGGTAAAAGCAAGGGTAAGGGTAAGGGTAAGGGTAAGGGTATGTGTAAGGGTAAGGGTAAGGGTAAGGGTAAAGGTAAGGGTAAGCCTAAGGGTAAAAGCAAGGGTAAGGGTAAGGGTAAGGGTAAGGGTAAGGGTAAGGGTAAGGGTAAGCTTAAGGGTAAAAGCAAGGGTAAGGGTAAGGGTAAGGGTAAGGGTAAGGGTAAGGGTAATGGTAAGGGTAAGGGTAAGGGTAAGGGTAAGGGTAAGGGTAAGCTAAAGGGTAAAAGCAAGGGTAAGGGTTAGGGTAAGGGTAAGGGTAAGGGTAAGGGTAAGGGTAAGCTTAAGGGTAAAAGCAAGGGTAAGGGTAAGGGTAAGGGTAAGGGTAAGGGTAAGGGTAAGGGTAAGGGTAAGGGTAAAGGTAAGGGTAAGCCTAAGGGTAAAAGCAAGGGTAAGGGTAAGGGTAAGGGTAAGGGTAAGGGTAAGGGTAAGGGTAAGGGTAAGGGTAAGGGTAAGCTTAAGGGTATAAGCAAGGGTAAGGGTAAGGGTAAGGGTGAGGGTAAGGGTAAGGGTAAGGGTAAGGGTAAGCTTAAGGGTAAAAGCAAGGGTAAGGGTAAGGGTAAGGGTAAGGGTAAGGGTAAGGGTAAGGGTAAGCTTAAGGGTTAAAGCAAGGGTAAGGGTAAGGGTAAGGGTAAGGGTAAGGGTAAGGGTAAGGGTAAGGGTAAGGGTAAGGGTAAGGGTAAGGGTAAGGGTAAGGGTAAGGGTAAGGGTAAGGGTAAGGGTAAGGGTAAAGGTAAGGGTAAGCCTAAGGGTAAAAGCAAGGGTAAGGGTAAGGGTAAGGGTAAGGGTAAGGGTAAGGGTAAGGGTAAGGGTAAGGGTAAGGGTAAGGGTAAGGGTAAGTGTAAGGGTAAGCTTAAGGGTAAAAGCAAGGGTAAGGGTAAGGGTAAGGGTAAGGGTAAGCCTAAGGGTAAAAGCAAGGGTAAGGGTAAGGGTAAGGGTAAGGGTAAGGGTAAGCTTAAGGGTAAAAGCAAGGGTAAGGGTAAGGGTAAGGGTAAGGGTAAGGGTAAGGGTAAGCTTGAGGGTAAAAGCAAGGGTAAGGGTAAGGGCAAGGGTAAGGGTAAGGGTAAGGGTAAAGGTAAGGGTAAGCCTAAGGGTAAAAGCAAGGGTAAGGGTAAGGGTAAGGGTAAGGGTAAGGGTAAGGGTAAGGGTAAGGGTAAGGGTAAGGGTAAGGGTAAGCTTAAGGGTAAAAGCAAGGGTAAGGGTAAGGGTAAGGGTAAGGGTAAGCTTAAGGGTAAAAGCAAGGGTAAGGGTAAGGGTAAGGGTAAGGGTAAGGGTAAGGGTAAGGGTAAGGGTAAGGGTAAGGGTAAGGGTAAGGGTAAGGGTAAGGGTAAGCTTAAGGGTAAAAGCAAGGGTAAGGGTAAGGGTAAGGGTAAGGGTAAGCTTAAGGGTAAGGGTAAGGGTAAGGGTAAGGGTAAGGGTAAGGCTAAGGGTAAAGGTAAGGGTAAGCCTAAGGGTAAAAGCAAGGGTAAGGGTAAGGGTAAGGGTAAGGGTAAGGGTAAGGGTAAGGGTAAGGGTAAGGGTAAGGGTAAGGGTAAGGGTAAGGGTAAGGGTAAGGGTAAGGGTAAGGGTAAGGGTAAGCTTAAGGGTAAAAGCAAGGGTGAGGGTAAGGGTAAGGGTAAGGGTAAGGGAAAGGGTAAGGGTAAGGGTAAGGGTAAGGGTAAGGGTAAGGGTAAGGGTAAGGGTAAGGGTAAGGGTAAGGGTAAGGGTAAGGGTAAGGGTAAGCCTAAGGGTAAAAGCAAGGGTAAGGGTAAGGGTAAGGGTAAGGGTAAGGGTAAAGGTAAGGGTAAGCCTAAGGGTAAAAGCAAGGGTATGGGTAAGGGTAAGGGTAAGGGTAAGGGTAAGGGTAAGGGTAAGGGTAAGGGTAAGGGTAAGGGTAAGGGTAAGGGTAAGGGTAAGGGTAAGGGTAAAGGTAAGGGTAAGCTCAAGGGTAAAAGCAAGGGTAAGGGTAAGGGTAAGGGTAAGGGTAAGGGTAAGGGTAAGGGTAAGGGTAAGGGTAAGGGTAAGGGTAAGGGTAAGGGTAAGCTTAAGGGTAAAAGCAAGGGTAAGGGTAAGGGTAAGGGTAAGGGTAAGGGTAAGGGTAAGGGTAAGGGTAAGGGTAAGGGTAAGGGTAAGGGTAAGGGTAAGGGTAAGCTTAAGGGTAAAAGCAAGGGTAAGGGTAAGGGTAAGGGTAAGGGTAAGGGTAAGGGTAAGGGTAAGCTTAAGGGTAAAAGCAAGGGTAAGGGTAAGGGTAAGGGTAAGGGTAAGGGTAAGGGTAAGGGTAAGCCTAAGGGTAAAAGCAAGGGTAAGGGTAAGGGTAAAAGCAAGGGTAAGGGTAAGGGTAAGGGTAAGGGTAAGGGTAAGGGTAAGGGTAAGGGTAAGGGTAAGGGTAAGCTTAAGGGTAAAAGCAAGGGTAAGGGTAAGGGTAAGGGTAAGGGTAAGTGTAAGCTTAAGGGTAAAAGCAAGGGTAAGGGTAAGTGTAAGGGTAAAGGTAAGGGTAAGCCTTAGGGTAAAAGCAAGGGTAAGGGTAAGGGTAAGGGTAAGGGTAAGGGTAAGGGTAAGGGTAAGGGTAAGGGTAAGGGTAAGGGTAAGCTTAAGGGTAAAAGCAAGGGTAAGGGTGAGGGTAAGGGTAAGGGTAAGGGTAAGGGTAAGGGTAAGGGTAAGGGTAAGGGTAAGCTTAAGGGTAAAAGCAAGGGTAAGGGTAAGGGTAAGGTTAAGGGTAAGGGTAAGGGTAAGGGTAAGCTTAAGGGTAAAAGCAAGGGTAAGGGATAGGGTAAGGGTAAGGGTAAGGGTAAGGGTAAGCTTGAGGGTAAAAGCAAGGGTAAGGGTAAGGGTAAGGGTAAGGGTAAGGGTAAAGGTAAGGGTAAGCCTAAGGGTAAAAGCAAGGGTAAGGGTAAGGGTAAGGGTAAGGGTAAGGGTAAGGGTAAGGGTAAGGGTAAGGGTAAGGGTAAGGGTAAGGGTAAGGGTAAGGGTAAGCTTAAGGGTATAAGCAAGGGTAAGGGTAAGGGTAAGGGTGAGGGTAAGGGTAAGGGTAAGGGTAAGCTTAAGGGTAAAAGCAAGGGTAAGGGTAAGGGTAAGGGTAAGGGTAAGGGTAAGGGTAAGGGTAAGGGTAAGGGTAAGGGTAAGCTTAAGGGTAAAAGCAAGGGTAAGGGTAAGGGTAAGGGTAAGGGTAAGGGTAAGGGTAAGGGTAAGGGTAAGGGTAAGGGTAAAGGTTAGGGTAAGCCTAAGGGTAAAAGCAAGGGTAAGGGTAAAGGTAAGGGTAAGGGTAAGGGTAAGGGTAAGGGTAAGGGTAAGGGTAAGGGTAAGGGTAAGGGTAAGGGTAAGGGTAAGGGTAAGGGTAAGGGTAAGCTTAAGGGTAAAAGCAAGGGTAAGGGTAAGGGTAAGGGTAAGGGTAAGGGTAAGCCTAAGGGTAAAACAAGGGTAAGGGTAAGGGTAAGGGTAAGGGTAAGCTTAAGGGTAAAAGCAAGGGTAAGGGTAAGGGTAAGGGTGAGGGTAAGGGTAAGCTTAAGGGTTAAAGCAAGGGTAAGGGTAAGGGTAAGGGTAAGGGTAAGGGTAAGGGTAAAGGTAAGGGTAAGCCTAAGGGTAAAAGCAAGGGTAAGGGTGAGGGTAAGGGTAAGGGTAAGGGTAAGGGTAAGGGTAAGGGTAAGGGTAAGGGTAAGGGTAAGGGTAAGGGTAAGGGTAAGCTTAAGGGTAAAAGCAAGGGTAAGGGTAAGGGTAAGGGTAAGGGTAAGGGTAAGGGTAAGGGTAAGGGTAAGGGTAAGGGTAAGGGTAAGGGTAAGGGTAAGCTTAAGGGTAAAAGCAAGGGTAAGGGTAAGGGTAAGGGTGAGGGTAAGGGTAAGGGTAAGGGTAAGGGTAAGCTTAAGGGTAAAAGCAAGGGTAAGGGTAAGGGTAAGGGTAAGGGTAAGGGTAAGCTTAAGGGTAAAAGCAAGGGTAAGGGTAAGGGTAAGGTAGGGTAAGGGTAAGGGTAAGGGTAAGGGTAAGGGTAAGGGTAAAGGTAAGGGTAAGCCTAAGGGTAAAAGCAAGGGTAAGGGTAAGGGTTAGGGTATGGGTAAGGGTAAGGGTAAGGGTAAGGGTAAGGGTAAGGGTAAGTGTAAGGGTAAGGGTAAGGGTAAGCTTAAGGGTAAAAGCAAGGGTAAGGGTAAGGGTAAGGGTAAGGGTAAGGGTAAGGGTAAGGGTAAGGGTAAGGGTAAGGGTAAGGGTAAGGGTAAGGGTAAGGGTAAGGGTAAGGGTAAGTGTAAGGGTAAGCTTAAGGGTAAGGGTAAGGGTAAGGGTAAAGGTAAGGGTAAGCCTAAGGGTAAAAGCAAGGGTAAGGGTAAGGGTTAGGGTAAGGGTAAGGGTAAGGGTAAGGGTAAGGGTAAGGGTAAGGGTAAGTGTAAGGGTAAGGGTAAGGGTAAGCTTAAGGGTAAAAGCAAGGGTAAGGGTAAGGGTAAGGGTAAGGGTAAGGGTAAGGGTAAGGGTAAGGGTAAGGGTAAGGGTAAGCTTAAGGGTAAGGGTAAGGGTAAGGGTAAGGGTAAGCCAAGGGTAAAAGCAAGGGCAAGGGTAAGGGTAAGGGTAAGGGTAAGGGTAAGCTTAAGGGTAAAGCAAGGGTAAGGGTAAGGGTAAGGGTAAGGGTAAGGGTAAGGGTAAGCTTAAGGGTAAAAGCTAGGGTAAGGGTAAGGGTAAGGGTAAGGGTAAGGGTAAGGGTAAAGGTAAGGGTAAGCCTAAGGGTAAAAGCAAGGGTAAGGGTAAGGGTAAGGGTAAGGGTAAGGGTAAGGGTAAGGGTAAGGGTAAGGGTAAGGGTAAGGGTAGGGGTAAGGGTAAGGGTAAGGGTAAGGGTAAGGGTAAGCTTAAGGGTAAAAGCAAGGGTAAGGGTAGGGGTAAGGGTAAGGGTAAGGGTAAGGGTAAGGGTAAGGGTAAGGGTAAGGGTAAGGGTAAGTGTAAGGGTAAGGGTAAGGGTAAGGGTAAGGGTAAGGGTAAGCTTAAGGGTAAAAGTAAGGGTGAGGGTAAGGGTAAGGGTAAGGGTAAGGGTAAGGGTAAGGGTAAGGGTAAGCTTAAGGGTAAAAGCAAGGGTAAGGGTAAGGGTAAGGGTAAGGGTAAGGGTAAGGGTAAAGGTAAGGGTAAGCCTAAGGGTAAAAGCAAGGGTAAGGGTAAGGGTAAGGGTAAGGGTAAGCTTAAGGGTAAAAGCAAGGGTAAGGGTAAGGGTAAGGGTATGGGTAAGGGTAAGGGTAAGGGTAAGGGTAAGGGTAAGCTTAAGGGTAAGGATAAGGGTAAGGGTAAAAGCAAGGGTAAGGGTAAGGGTGAGGGTAAGGGTAAGCTTAAGGGTAAAAGCAAGGGTAAGGGTAAGGGTAAGGGTAAGGGTAAGGGTAAGGGTAAGGGTAAGGGTAAGCTTAAGGGTAAGGGTAAGGGTAAGGGTAAGGGTAAGCTTAAGGGTAAAAGCAAGGGTAAGGGTAAGGGTAAGGGTGAGGGTAAGGGTAAGGGTAAGGGTAAGGGTAAGGGTAAGGGTAAGCTTAAGGGTAAAAGCAAGGGTAAGGGTAAGGGTGAGGGTAAGGGTAAGGGTAAGGGTAAGGGTAAGGGTAAGGGTAAGGGTAAGGGTAAGGGTAAGGGTAAGCTTAAGGGTAAAAGCGAGGGTAAGGGTAAGGGTAAGGGTAAGGGTAAGGGTAAGGGTAAGGGTAAAGGTAAGGGTAAGCCTAAGGGTAAAAGCAAGGGTAAGGGTAAGGGTAAGGGTAAGGGTAAGGGTAAGGGTAAGAGTAAGGGTAAGGGTAAGGGTAAGGGTAAGCTTAAGGGTAAAAGCAAGGGTAAGGGTAAGGGTGAGGGTAAGGGTAAGCCTAAGGGTAAAAGCAAGGGTAAGGGTAAGGGTAAGGGTAAGGGTAAGGGTAAGCTTAAGGGTAAAAGCAAGGGTAAGGGTAAGGGTAAGGGTAAGAGTAAGGGTAAGGGTAAGGGTAAGCTTAAGGGTAAAAGCAAGGGTGAGGGTAAGGGTAAGGGTAAGGGTAAGGGTAAGGGTAAGGGTAAGGGTAAGGGTAAGGGTAAGGGTAAGCTTAAGGGTAAAAGCAAGGGTAAGGGTAAGGGTAAGGGTAAGGGTAAGGGTAAGGGTAAGGGTAAGGGTAAGGGTAAGGGTAAGGGTAAGGGTAAAGGTAAGGGTAAGGGTAAGGGTAAGGGTGAGGGTAAGGGTAAGGGTAAGGGTAAGGGTAAGGGTAAGGGTAAGGGTAAGGGTAAGGGTAAGGGTAAGGGTAAGCTTAAGGGTAAAAGCAAGGGTAAGGGTAAGGGTAAGGGTAAGGGTAAGCCTAAGGGTAAAAGCAAGGGTAAGGGTAAGGGTAAGGGTAAGGGTAGGGGTAAGCTTAAAGGTAAAAGCAAGGGTAAGGGTAAGGGTAAGGGAAAGGGTAAGGGTAAGGGTAAGCTTAAGGGTAAAAGCAAGGGTAAGGGTAAGTGTAAGGGTAAGGGTAAGGGTAAGGGTAAGGGTAAGGGTAAAGGTAAGGGTGAGCCTAAGGGTAAAAGCAAGGGTAAGGGTAAGGGTAAGGGTAAGGGTAAGGGTAAGGGTAAGGGTAAGGGTAAGGGTAAGGGTAAGGGTAAGCTTAAGGGTAAAAGCAAGGGTAAGGGTAAGGGTAAGGGTAAGGGTAAGGGTAAGGGTAAGGGTAAGGGTAAAGGTAAGGGTAAGCCTAAGGGTAAAAGCAAGGGTAAGGGTAAGGGTAAGGGTAAGGGTAAGGGTAAGGGTAAGGGTAAGGGTAAGGGTAAGGGTAAGGGTAAGGGTAAGGGTAAGGGTAAGGGTAAGGGTAAGCTTAAGGGTAAAAGCAAGGGTAAGGGTAAGGGTAAGGGTAAGGGTAAGGGTAAGGGTAAGGGTAAGCTTAAGGGTAAAAGCAAGGGTAAGTGTAAGGGTAAGGGTAAGTGTAAGGGTAAGGGTAAGGGTAAGGGTAAGGGTAAGGGTAAGGGTAAGGGTAAGGGTAAGGGTAAGGGTAAGCTTTAGGGTAAAAGCAAGGGTAAGGGTAAGGGTAAGGGTAAGGGTAAGGGTAAGGGTAAGGGTAAGGGTAAGGGTAAGGGTAAGCTTAAGGGTAAAAGCAAGGGTAAGGGTAAGGGTAAGGGTAAGGGTAAGGGTAAGGGTAAGGGTAAGGGTAAGGGTAAAGGTAGGGGTAAGCCTAAGGGTAAATGCAAGGGTAAGGGTAAGGGTAAGGGTAAGGGTAAGGGTAAGGGTAAGTGTAAGGGTAAGGGTAAGGGTAAGGGTAAGGGTAAGGGTAAGCTTAAGGGTAAAAGCAAGGGTAAGGGTAAGGGTAAGGGTAAGGGTAAGGGTAAGGGTAAGGGTAAGGGTAAGCCTTACCCTTACCCTTACCCTTACCCTTGCTTTTACCCTTAAGCTTACCCTTACCCTTACCCTTACACTTAGCCTTACCCTAACCCTTACCCTTGCTTTTACCCTTAGGCTTACCCTTACCCTTACCCTTACCCTTACCCTTGCTTTTACCCTTAAGCTCACCCTTACCCTTACCCTTACCCTTACCCTTACCCTTACCCTTACCCTTACCCTTACCCTTACCCTTACCCTTACCCTTACCCTTACCCTTACCCTTACCCTTGCTTTTACCCTTAGGCTTACCCTTACCTTTACCCTTACCCTTACCCTTACCCTTACCCTTACCCTTACCCTTACCCTTACCCTTACCCTTGCTTTTACCCTTAAGCTTACCCTTACCCTTACCCTTACCCTAACCCTTACCCTTACTTTTACCCTTAAGCTTACCCTTACCCTTACCCTTACCCTTACCCTTACCCTTACCCTTACCCTTACCCTTGCTTTTACCCTTAAGCTTACCCTTACCCTTACCCTTACCCTTACCCTTAAGCTTACCCTTACCCTTACCCTTACCCTTACCCTTACCCTTACCCTTACCCTTACCCTTACCCTTGCTTTTACCCTTAAGCTTACCCTTACCCTTACCCTTACCCTTACCCTTACCCTTGCTTTTACCCTTAAGCTTACCCTTACCCTTACCCTTAAGCTTACCCTTACCCTTACCCTTACCCTTACCCTTACCCTTACCCTTACCCTTACCCTTACCCTTACCCTTACCCTTACCCTTGCTTTTACCCTTAAGCTTACCCTTACCCTTACCCTTACCCTTAAGCTTACCCTTACCCTTACCCTTACCCTTACCCTTACCCTTGCTTTTACCCTTAAGCTTACCCTTACCCTTACCCTTACCCTTACCCTTAAGCTTACCCTTACATTTACCCTTACCCTTACCCTTACCCTTACCCTTACCCTTACCCTTACCCTTGCTTTTACCCTTAAGCTTACCTATACCCTTACCCTTACCCTTACCCTTAAGCTTACCCTTACCCTTACCCTTACCCTTACCCTTACCCTTACCCTTACTCTTACCCTTACCCTTGCTTTTACCCTTAAGCTTACCCTTACCCTTACCCTTACCCTTACCCTTACCCTTGCTTTTACCCTTGAGCTTACCCTTACCCTTACCCTTACCCTTACCCTTAAGCTTACCCTTACCCTTACCCTTACCCTTACCCTTACCCTTACCCTTACCCTTACCCTTACCCTTACCCTTGCTTTTACCCTTAAGCTTACCCTTACCCTTACCCTTACCCTTACCCTTACCCTTACCCTTACCCTTACCCTTACCCTTACCCTTACCCTTGCTTTTACCCTAAGGCTTACCCTTACCTTTACCCTTACCCTTACCCTTACCCTTACCCTTACCCTTACCCTTACCCTTACCCTTGCTTTTACCCTTAAGCTTACCCTTACCCTTACCCTTTCCCTTACCCTTACCCTTACCCTTGCTTTTACCTTTAAGCTTACCCTTACACTTACCCTTACCCTTACCCTTACCCTTGCTTTTACCCTTAGGCTTACCCTTACCCTTACCTTTACCCTTACCCTTGCTTTTACCCTTAAGCTCACCCTTACCCTTACCCTTACCCTTACCCTTACCCTTACCCTTACCCTTACCCTTACCCTTACCCTTACCCTTACCTTTACCCTTACCCTTACCCTTACCCTTACCCTTACCCTTACCCTTACCCTTACCCTTACCCTTGCTTTTACCCTTAAGCTTACCCTTACCCTCACCCTTACCCTTACCCTTACCCTTACCCTTACCCTTACCCTCACCCTTGCTTTTACCCTTAAGCTTACCCTTACCCTTACCCTTACCCTTACCCTTACCCTTACCCTTACCCTTGCTTTTACCCTTAAGCTTACCCTTACCCTTACCCTTACCCTTACCCTTACCCTTGCTTTTACCCTTAGGCTTACCCTTACCCTTACCCTTACCCTTACCCTTGCTTTTACCCTTAAGCTTACCCTTACCCTTACCCTTACCCTTACTCTTACCCTTACCCTTACCCTTACCCTTACCCTTACCCTTGCTTTTACCCTTAGGCTTACCCTTACCTTTACCCTTACCCTTACCCTTACCCTCACCCTTACCCTTACCCTTACCCTTACCCTTAC
Source organism: Myrrha octodecimguttata (assembly GCA_958510865.1). Classification (NCBI taxonomy): domain Eukaryota; kingdom Metazoa; phylum Arthropoda; class Insecta; order Coleoptera; family Coccinellidae; genus Myrrha; species Myrrha octodecimguttata. The sequence continues at coordinate 69,710 of CAUEHS010000045.1, read as the reverse complement.
CCTTGCTTTTACCCTTAAGCTTACCCTTACCCTTACCCTTAACCTTACCCTTACCCTTACCCTTACCCTTACCCTTACCCTTTCCCTTACCCTTGCTTTTACCCTTAAGCTTACCCTTACCCTTACCCTTACCCTTACCCTTACCCTTACCCTTACCCTTACCCTTACCCTTACCCTTACCCTTACCCTTACCCTTACCCTTACCCTTACCCTTACCCTTGCTTTTACCCTTAAGCTTACCCTTACCCTTACCCTTACCCTTACCCTTAAGCTTACCCTTACCCTTACCCTTACCCTTACCCTTACCCTTACCCTTACCCTTACCCTTACCCTTACCCTTACCCTTGCTTTTACCCTTAAGCTTACCCTTACCCTTACCCTTACCCTTACCCTTACCCTTGCTTTTACCCTTACCCTTATCCTTACCCTTAAGCTTACCCTTACCCTTACCCTTACCCTTACCCTTACCCTTACCCTTACCCTTACCCTTACCCTTACCCTTACCCTTACCCTTACCCTTACCCTTGCTTTTACCCTTAAGCTTACCCTTACCCTTACCCTTACCCTTACCCTTACCCTTACCCTTACCCTCACCCTTGCTTTTACCCTTAAGCTTACCCTTACCCTTACCCTTACCCTTACCCTTACCCTTACCCTTACCCTTACCCTTACCCTTACCCTTACCCTTACCCTTACCCTTACCCTTACCCTTACCCTTACCCTTACCCTTACCCTTACCCTTACCCTTACCCTTACCCTTACCCTTGCTTTTACCCTTAAGCTTACCCTTACCCTTACCCTTACCCTTACCCTTACCCTTACCCTTACCCTTACCCTTACCCTTACCCTTGCTTTTACCCTTAGGCTTACCCTTACCTTTACCCTTACCCTTTCCCTTACCCTTACCCTTACCCTTGCTTTTACCCTTAAGCTTACCCTTACCCTTACCCTTACCCTTACCCTTACCCTTACCCTTGCTTTTACCCTTAAGCTTACCCTTACCCTCACCCTTACCCTTACCCTTGCTTTTACCCTTAGGCTTACCCTTTCCCTTACCCTTACCCTTACCCTTAAGCTTACCCTTACCCTTACCCTTACCCTTACCCTTACCCTTACCCTTACCCTTACCCTTACCCTTACCCTTACCCTTACCCTTGCTTTTACCCTTAAGCTTACCCTTACCCTAACCCTTACACTTACCCTTACCCTTACCCTTACCCTTACCCTTACCCTTACCCTAACCCTTACCCTTACCCTTGCTTTTACCCTTAGGCTTACCCTTACCTTTACCCTTACACTTACCCTTACCCTTAAGCTTACCCTTACCCTTACCCTTACCCTTACCCTTACCCTTACCCTTACCCTTACCCTTACCCTTACCCTTACCCTTACCCTTACCCTTGCTTTTACCCTTAAGCTTACCCTTACCCTTACCCTTACACTTACCCTTACCCTTACCCTTACCCTTACCCTTACCCTTACCCTTACCCTTACCCTAACCCTTACCCTTACCCTTGCTTTTACCCTTAGGCTTACCTTTACCTTTACCCTTACCCTTACCCTTACCCTTACCCTTACCCTTACCCTTACCCTTACCCTTGCCCTTACCCTTGCTTTTACCCTTAAGCTTACCCTTACCCTTACCCTTACCCTTACCCTTACCCTTACCCTTACCCTTACCCTTACCCTTACCCTTGCTTTTACCCTTAAGCTTACCCTTACCCTTACCCTCACCCTTACCCTCACCCTTACCCTTACCCTTACCCTTGCTTTTACCCTTGCTTTTACCCTTAAGCTTACCCTTACCCTTACCCTTACCCTTACCCTTACCCTTACCCTTACCCTTACCCTTACCCTTACCCTTACCCTTACCCTTACCCTTACCCTTGCTTTTACCCTTAAGCTTACCCTTACCCTTACCCTTACCCTTACCATTACCCTTACCCTTACCCTTACCCTTACCCTTACCCTTACCCTTACCCTTACCCTTACCCTTACCCTTACCCTTACCCTTACCCTTGCTTTTACCCTTAGGCTTACCCTTACCTTTACCCTTACCCTTACCCTTACCCTTACCCTTACCCTTACCCTTGCTTTAACCCTTAAGCTTACCCTTACCCTCACCCTTACCCTTACCCTTACCCTTGCTTTTACCCTTAAGCTTACCCTTACCCTTACCCTTACCCTTACCCTTACCCTTGTTTTACCCTTAGGCTTACCCTTACCCTTACCCTTACCCTTACCCTTGCTTTTACCCTTAAGCTTACCCTTACCCTTACCCTTACCCTTACCCTTACCCTTACCCTTACCCTTACCCTTACCCTTACCCTTACCCTTACCTTTACCCTTACCCTTGCTTTTACCCTTAGGCTTACCCTAACCTTTACCCTTACCCTTACCCTTACCCTTACCCTTACCCTTACCCTTACCCTTACCCTTACCCTTACCCTTACCCTTACCCTTACCCTTACCCTTACCCTTACCCTTACCCTTACCCTTACCCTTACCCTTACCCTTACCCTTGCTTTTACCCTTAAGCTTACCCTTACCCTTACCCTTACCCTTACCCTTACCCTTACCCTTACCCTTACCCTTGCTTTTACCCTTAAGCTTACCCTTACCCTTACCCTTACCCTCACCCTTACCCTTACCCTTACCCTTACCCTTGCTTATACCCTTAAGCTTACCCTTACCCTTACCCTTACCCTTACCCTTACCCTTACCCTTACTCTTACCCTTACCCTTACCCTTACCCTTGCTTTTACCCTTAGGCTTACCCTTACCTTTACCCTTACCCTTCCCCTTACCCTTACCCTTGCTTTTACCATCAAGCTTACCCTTACCCTTACCCTTACCCTTACCCTAACCCTTACCCTTGCTTTTACCCTTAAGCTTACCCTTACCCTTACCCTTACACTTACCCTTACCCTTACCCTTAACCTTACCCTTACCCTTACCCTTGCTTTTACCCTTAAGCTTACCCTTACCCTTACCCTTACCCTTACCCTTACCCTTACCCTTACCCTTACCCTTACCCTTACCCTTACCCTTACCCTTACCCTTGCTTTTACCCTTAAGCTTACCCTTACCCTTACCCTTACTCTTACCCTTACCCTTACCCTTACCCTTACCCTTACCCTTACCCTTGCTTTTACCCTAAGGCTTAGGCTTACCTTTACCCTTACCCTTGCTTTTACCCTTAAGCTTACACTTACCCTTACCCTTACCCTTACCCTTACCCTTACCCTTGCTTTTACCCTAAAGCTTACCCTTACCCTTACCCTTACCCTTACCCTTACCCTTACCCTTACCCTTACCCTTACCCTTACCCTTACCCTTACCCTTGCTTTTACCCTTACCCTTACCCTTGCTTTTACCCTTAGGCTTACCCTTACCCTTACCCTTACCCTTACCCTTACCCTTACCCTTACCCTTGCTTTTACCCTTAAGCTTACCCTTACCCTTACCCTTACCCTTACCCTTACCCTTACCCTTACCCTTACCCTTACCCTTACCCTTACCCTCACCCTTACCCTTGCTTTTACCCTTAAGCTTACCCTTACCCTTACCCTTACCCTTACCCTTACCCTTACCCTTACCCTTACCCTTACCCTTACCCTTACCCTTACCCTTACCCTTACCCTTACCCTTACCCTTACCCTTACCCTTACCCTTACCCTTACCCTTACCCTTACCCTTGCTTTTACCCTTAAGCTTACCCTTACCCTTACCCTTACCCTTACCCTTACCCTTACCCTTACCCCTACCCTTACCCTTACCCTTACCCTTATCCTTACCCTTACCCATACCCTTGCTTTTACCCTTAGGCTTACCCTTACCTTTACCCTTACCCTTACCCTTACCCTTACCCTTTCCCTTACCCTTACCCTTACCCTTACCCTTACCCTTACCCTTGCTTTTACCCTTAAGCTTACCCTTACCCTTACCCTTACCCTTACCCTTACCCTTACCCTTACCCTTGCTTTTACCCTTAAGCTTACCCTTACCCTTACCCTTACCCTTACCCTTACCCTTGCTTTTACCCTTAGGCGTACCCTTACCCTTACCCTTACCCTTACCCTTACCCTTACCGTTACCCTTACCCTTACCCTTACCCTTACCCTTACCCTTACCCTCACCCTTGCTTTTACCCTTAAGCTTACCCTTACCCTTACCCTTACCCTTACTCTTACCCTTACCCTTACCCTTACCCTTACCCTTACCCTTACCCTTACCCTTACCCTTACCCTTACCCTTACCCTTACCCTTACCCTTACCCTTACCCTTACCCTTACCCTTGCTTTTACCCTTAGGCTTACCCTTACCTTTACCTTTACCCTTACCCTTACCCTTACCCTTACCCTTACCCTTACCCTTGCTTTTACCCTTAAGCTTACCCTTACCCTTACCCTTGCTTTTACCCTTAAGCTTACCCTTACCCTTACCCTCACCCTTACCCTTACCCTTACCCTTACCCTTACCCTTACCCTTACCCTTGCTTTTACCCTTAAGCTTACCCTTACCCTTACCCTTACCCTTACCCTTACCCTTACCCTTACCCTTGCTTTTACCCTTAAGCTTACCCTTACCCTTACCCTTACCCTTACCCTTACCCTTACCCTTACCCTTACCCTTACCCTTACCCTTACCCTTACCCTTACCCTTACCCTTACCCTTACCCTTACCCTTACCCTTACCCTTACCCTTACCCTTGCTTTTACCCTTAGGCTTACTCTTACCTTTACCTTTACCCTTACCCTTACCCTTACCCATACCCTTACCCTTAATCTTGCTTTTACCCTTAAGCTTACCCTTACCCTTACCCTTACCCTTACCCTTACCCTTGCTTTTACCCTTAAGCTTACCCTTACCCTTACCCTTACCCTTACCCTTACCCTTGCTTTTACCCTTAGGCTTACCCTTACCCTTACCCTTACCCTTACCCTTGCTTTTACCCTTAAGCTTACCCTTACACTTACCCTTACCCTTACCCTTACCCTTACCCTTACCCTTACCCTTACCCTTACCCTTACCCTTACCCTTACCCTTACCCTTGCTTTTACCCTTAGGCTTACCCTTACCTTTACCCTTACCCTTACCCTTACCCTTACCCTTACCCTTACCCTTACCCTTACCCTTACCCTTACCCTTACCCTTTCCCTTACCCTTACCCTTACCCTTGCTTTTACCCTTAAGCTTACCCTTACCCTTACCCTTACCCTTACCCTTACCCTTACCCTTGCTTTTACCCTTAAGCTTACCTTTACCCTTACCCTTACCCTTACCCTTACCCTCACCCTTACCCTTACCCTTACCCTTACCCTTGCTTATACCCTTAAGCTTACCCTTACCCTTACCCTTACCCTTACCCTTACCCTTACCCTTACCCTTACCCTTACCCTTACCCTTGCTTTTACCCTTAGGCTTACCCATACCTTTACCCTTACCCTTACCCTTACCCTTACCCTTACCCTTACCCTTACCCTTACCCTTACCCTTGCTTTTACCCTTAAGCTTACCCTTACCCTTACCCTTACCCTTACCCTCACCCTAACCCTTACCCTTGCTTTTACCCTTTAGCTTACCCTTACCCTTACCCTTACCCTTACCCTTACCCTTACCCTTACCCTTACCCTTACCCTTACCCTTACCCTTACCCTTACCCTTACCCTTACCCTTACCCTTACCCTTACCCTTACCCTTACCCTTACCCTTACCCTTCCCAAATAACATAGTTACGTATATAAGATTCATAATAGATGTTCTAGAGATCATCTAATGATAGTCATATTTCAGAAGACCATTGATGTCAAAACGATATCTAAATGTCCTTCTAATAAATGTGTTTCTTATAATTTATTTAGATGTAAAATAGAGGTTGATTAGGAGACAGAATCTAAAACTGAGCTAAATTTTCACGTTTAATCAACGTCCATTCATTGGAATTATGTATGTCTGAAATACATTTTTTTTAGTACTCTAATTTATGTCACAAGCAAACGTTTTTAGTCGTTATTTGTAGATATCTAATAGAGGTAATATCAATTGGTATTATGTATGTCTGAAATACATTTTTTTAGTTCGCTTATTTACGTCACGAGAAACCGTAATTGAATCGATTTCTGTAGATATATCTAATAAAGGAATTAATGATGGGGGATAGAAAAATCAAATTTGGTGAAGAGTTTACAAAAAATAAGTAGATTCATATCTAATTTATTATCCAAATAAATGGAATGTACATCTCAAAATATAATACAATGCATCTATATCTTTTATGATTTTTTTGCTTTGGAAAATTTGTATCGCTGGTTAGCCAGCCGAAGCCAATCTTGAATGGCCTTTATAATTCCAACCTCGCTTACACCTTCATTTGAAAAATGAAGCAAAACGGCATCTGAAAACAAAAATATATCCATTGTATTGTATGTTTACTTTCCGTATAAAAGACACATATAGTTGGTAGATTTTTTGAAATACAACAGTTTTCTGAAAAGAGCAGTATTGATTTCAATAGTTCAACCAAGGATATTTCTTTGGCCTGTCAAAGATCCAATATTTTGTATTGGACTATATTTATTTTAATCTTACGATAAAGCTCAAAGCCTTATTCATACAACCTGATAATGTATCAATTTTATTAATTAACTGAGAAAATGTTAATCCATTTTCGTGAATCATAAAATCATCTGGTCAAATTTATATTCAATATAATTTTCGACTCGATTTTCCAATGGTGGAAAGAAGAGACACATTTGGAACCGTACAAAAATGAGACCCTCGGACAATTGAAAATCAGGCAATGTGAAGTGTATTCAATTGAATAAAATTAATTTCATAAATCAGCGAACTTACCTCTCAAAGCCTGGAAGCATTTCGTAGTTTTGAATGCGTTCTTGTCATTATGCCCAGCCCAGTTGAATATTCTGGCCAATTTATTAGTCAACAAAAACCTCAACATGTTCGTTGTTGCTGCTTTCACCGATGATCCTCCAATTGAAGCTAGCCTGGTTTTCTGAAAGAATAGATGGTTCCATTTAATGTTAAATGCAAGATGAGGATGTTATTTGACAAGGTGCCACTTTATAGTGCTTGAAAATTTAAGTTGAAATAAATTTTTACACATTCTTACCAAGTAGTTGAAACTGCTTTCATCCTCTTCTAGTATTTGCTCAAAGTCTTTCATTTCCTTAGTTTTCTTGAGAGGCAATGCAGGGAAGCTAGCAGGTTTCACTGGAATATGACTTTCATTTTGATTCAGCGCTCTCAACACTTGTTGCACCCTCAAGGTGTTTTGTTGAACAACTTCATAAATATACGCTATTTTTCCACAAAATGATGGACCTGAAATAAATGCAAGAAGTTCAAAATTTCATCCAAACAGTTTATACATGAGCATAACCAAATGAATTTCCAAATATGGTAGGTACCCTATTATTATCAGCCAAGAAATTCAAAACTGACTATAAATAATTTTAATGAATTCATAAATTTTCATCAAAGGTCCGCTTTAGCGATTAGCTTCAAATATCATTCGTTTTTCGATTGTTAAAGACGAAAATGAATATCGTATTCAGTACAAAATCTTCATTGAGAAATAATGTTCTGAAAAATAGATTTATTGGCATGTGAATTATTATCCTAAGACGAAAGATATAATTGTGGCGGGAAGAACCACTTAGCTTAATTTCAATACCAAAAAAAATCTCATCAATTAAACAATATATACCTACAAAATTAGTAGCAAATGAGCTCCTACCTGAATAGTTATTTTATGAAAATAAGTTAGAGATTAGATATGATGGGTATTCAACATGTCGTCTATGAAAGTTTTTTTTTAGACATTATTAGACCATTTGTTCAATGTTGAATTGTAATGGAAAAAATGATTTCTCAATTGGTTCCAAACTTCAATTTATCAAAATGGGTAAGATGGTAAGATCGAGTATATTACAACATATTTTTCACTTACCGTTTTTCATAAGATTGAACTCAATAACTTTCACTGATTTCGTTTATAAACCTGGATCTGAATATCTTACTGACCTACAGACTGCCTGAGCACCGACTGACTGTTAGCCGTTAGCGTTAGGTTTAGGCGACCGACTCGACTCGACACACGACGAGATACGTTGGCGCCGTTTGCGGAACCCAATCAGGAACACTGCTTTCGTTCTTTCCTGTACAGCTGTCTAATTTTCCCGCGAGATTCGGTTCAAGTTTAAACCTTTTGAAGATATGACCAGAGACAATAAATACGGACATGACCAATATCGATGTTCAAGTAAGAACAAACGGTGCTGTCGATGGCAAAGATCTGTTGAATTTTTGGTCGACGGAAAGTTTATCTTTCCTGGAAAGATCGAAAATAAATTCCTGTAATGAATATTTATGGTCTACCAGTTCATTGCTGAACTTAAACCATCATATTCCCAGAAGAATTCATTTTAACGTATTATGTACCTGAATTTTTTGAAGTCATTATAAGGTGATACTTGAACTTATCAAACAAATGCATATATTTTTTGTATCGTTAAGGATAATATGTCCACGATAACGTAGTCTTATTCCGAAAAAGTGGTAGTTACATTGAAAATGTTCTGAGGAATGAAAAATTAATTTCACGATTCTGAAAACTCATCCAAATGATTTTTAGCAAGTTGTGTACTCTACGTTTATTTTTCTACATTGAATAGTTGTTATCATTTAAACGTCAAATAAGCATAAAAATATCAACTTATAATTTACGTCCGATAAAACACTATTATATACGTAGAAAGGACATCAATCTAAATCAAGTCTAATGAATGACATATTTTGCATGCTTTTTATTCGATTCAGATGTTTTTAGATCTTATAAGACGTCTAATTTATGTGATTTAGACAAGTGTGTGTTACTTGGGTTGCTTTTACCCTTAGGCTTACCCTTACCTTTACCCTTACCCTTACCCTTACCCTTACCCTTACCCTTACCCTTACCCTTACCCTTACCCTTGCTTTTACCCTTAAGCTTACCCTTACCCTTACCCTTACCCTTACCCTTACCTTTACCCTTGCTTTTACCCTTAAGCTTACCCTTACCCTTACCCTTACCCTTAACCTAAACCTTGCTTTTACCCTTAAGCTTACCCTTACCCTTACCCTTACCCTTACCCTTACCTTTACCCTTGCTTTTACCCTTAAGCTTACCCTTACCCTTACCCTTACCCTTACCCTTACCCTTGCTTTTACCCTTAGGCTTACCCTTACCCTTACCCTTACCCTTACCCTTGCTTTTACCCTTAAGCTTACCCTTACCCTTACCCTTACTCTTACCCTTACCCTTACCCTTACCCTTACCCTTACCCTTACCCTTACCCTTACCCTTACCCTTACCCTTACCCTTGCTTTTACCCTTAGGCTTACCCTTACCTTTACCCTTACCCTAACCCTTACCCTTACCCTTACCCTTACCCTTACCCTTGCTTTTACCCTTAAGCTTACCCTTACCCTTACCCTTACGCTTACCCTTACCCTTACCCTTACCCTTGCTTTTACCCTTAAGCTTACCCTTACCCTTACCCTCACCCTTACCCTTACCCTTACCCTTACCCTTACCCTTACCCTTACCCTTACCCTTACCCTTACCCTTACCCTTACCCTTACCCTTACCCTTACCCTTACCCTTACCCTTACCCTTACCCTTACCCTTACCCTTACCTTTACCCTTGCTTTTACCCTTAAGCTTACCCTTACCCTTACCCTTACCCTTACCCTTACCCTTACCCTTACCCCTACCCTTACCCTTACCCTTACCCTTACCCTTACCCTTACCCATACCCTTGCTTTTACCCTTAGGCTTACCCTTACCTTTACCCTTACCCTTACCCTTACCCTTACCCTTACCCTTACCCTTACCCTTACCCTTACCCTTACCCTTACCCTTGCTTTTACCCTTAAGCTTACCCTTACCCTTACCCTTACCCTTACCCTTACCCTTACCCTTACCCTTGCTTTTACCCTTAAGCTTACCCTTACCCTTACCCTTACCCTTACCCTTACCCTTGCTTTTACACTTAGGCGTACCCTTACCCTTACCCTTACCCTTACCCTTACCCTTACCGTTACCCTTACCCTTACCCTTACCCTTACCCTTACCCTTACCCTCACCCTTGCTTTTACCCTTAAGCTTACCCTTACCCTTACCCTTACCCTTACCCTTACCCTTACCCTTACCCTTACCCTTACCCTTACCCTTACCCTTACCCTTACCCTTACCCTTACCCTTACCCTTACCCTTACCCTTACCCTTACCCTTACCCTTACCCTTACCCTTACCCTTACCCTTGCTTTTACCCTTAGGCTTACCCTTACCTTTACCTTTACCCTTACCCTTACCCTTACCCTTACCCTTACCCTTACCCTTACCCTTGCTTTTACCCTTAAGCTTACCCTTACCCTTACCCTTGCTTTTACCCTTAAGCTTACCCTTACCCTTACCCTCACCCTTACCCTTACCCTTACCCTTACCCTTACCCTTACCCTTACCCTTGCTTTTACCCTTAAGCTTACCCTTACCCTTACCCTTACCCTTACCCTTACCCTTACCCTTACCCTTGCTTTTACCCTTAAGCTTACCCTTACCCTTACCCTTACCCTTACCCTTACCCTTACCCTTACCCTTACCCTTACCCTTACCCTTACCCTTACCCTTACCCTTACCCTTACCCTTACCCTTACCCTTACCCTTACCCTTACCCTTACCCTTACCCTTACCCTTGCTTTTACCCTTAGGCTTACCCTTACCTTTACCTTTACCCTTACCCTTACCCTTACCCATACCCTTACCCTTACCCTTGCTTTTACCCTTAAGCTTACCCTTACCCTTACCCTTACCCTTACCCTTACCCTTGCTTTTACCCTTAAGCTTACCCTTACCCTTACCCTTACCCTTACCCTTACCCTTGCTTTTACCCTTAGGCTTACCCTTACCCTTACCCTTACCCTTACCCTTGCTTTTACCCTTAAGCTTACCCTTACACTTACCCTTACCCTTACCCTTACCCTTACCCTTACCCTTACCCTTACCCTTACCCTTACCCTTACCCTTACCCTTACCCTTGCTTTTACCCTTAGGCTTACCCTTACCTTTACCCTTACCCTTACCCTTACCCTTACCCTTACCCTTACCCTTACCCTTACCCTTACCCTTACCCTTACCCTTTCCCTTACCCTTACCCTTACCCTTGCTTTTACCCTTAAGCTTACCCTTACCCTTACCCTTACCCTTACCCTTACCCTTACCCTTGCTTTTACCCTTAAGCTTACCTTTACCCTTACCCTTACCCTTACCCTTACCCTCACCCTTACCCTTACCCTTACCCTTACCCTTGCTTATACCCTTAAGCTTACCCTTACCCTTACCCTTACCCTTACCCTTACCCTTACCCTTACCCTTACCCTTACCCTTACCCTTACCCTTACCCTTACCCTTACCCTTACCCTTACCCTTACCCTTACCCTTACCCTTACCCTTACCCTTGCTTTTACCCTTAGGCTTACCCATACCTTTACCCTTACCCTTACCCTTACCCTTACCCTTACCCTTACCCTTACCCTTACCCTTACCCTTACCCTTGCTTTTACCCTTAAGCTTACCCTTACCCTTACCCTTACCCTTACCCTCACCCTAACCCTTACCCTTGCTTTTACCCTTTAGCTTACCCTTACCCTTACCCTTACCCTTACCCTTACCCTTACCCTTACCCTTACCCTTACCCTTACCCTTACCCTTACCCTTACCCTTACCCTTACCCTTACCCTTACCCTTACCCTTACCCTTACCCTTACCCTTACCCTTACCCTTACCCTTCCCAAATAACATAGTTACGTATATAAGATTCATAATAGATGTTCTAGAGATCATCTAATGATAGTCATATTTCAGAAGACCATTGATGTCAAAACGATATCTAAATGTCCTTCTAATAAATGTGTTTCTTATAATTTATTTAGATGTAAAATAGAGGTTGATTAGGAGACAGAATCTAAAACTGAGCTAAATTTTCACGTTTAATCAACGTCCATTCATTGGAATTATGTATGTCTGAAATACATTTTTTTTAGTACTCTAATTTATGTCACAAGCAAACGTTTTTAGTCGTTATTTGTAGATATCTAATAGAGGTAATATCAATTGGTATTATGTATGTCTGAAATACATTTTTTTAGTTCGCTTATTTACGTCACGAGAAACCGTAATTGAATCGATTTCTGTAGATATATCTAATAAAGGAATTAATGATGGGGGATAGAAAAATCAAATTTGGTGAAGAGTTTACAAAAAATAAGTAGATTCATATCTAATTTATTATCCAAATAAATGGAATGTACATCTCAAAATATAATACAATGCATCTATATCTTTTATGATTTTTTTGCTTTGGAAAATTTGTATCGCTGGTTAGCCAGCCGAAGCCAATCTTGAATGGCCTTTATAATTCCAACCTCGCTTACACCTTCATTTGAAAAATGAAGCAAAACGGCATCTGAAAACAAAAATATATCCATTGTATTGTATGTTTACTTTCCGTATAAAAGACACATATAGTTGGTAGATTTTTTGAAATACAACAGTTTTCTGAAAAGAGCAGTATTGATTTCAATAGTTCAACCAAGGATATTTCTTTGGCCTGTCAAAGATCCAATATTTTGTATTGGACTATATTTATTTTAATCTTACGATAAAGCTCAAAGCCTTATTCATACAACCTGATAATGTATCAATTTTATTAATTAACTGAGAAAATGTTAATCCATTTTCGTGAATCATAAAATCATCTGGTCAAATTTATATTCAATATAATTTTCGACTCGATTTTCCAATGGTGGAAAGAAGAGACACATTTGGAACCGTACAAAAATGAGACCCTCGGACAATTGAAAATCAGGCAATGTGAAGTGTATTCAATTGAATAAAATTAATTTCATAAATCAGCGAACTTACCTCTCAAAGCCTGGAAGCATTTCGTAGTTTTGAATGCGTTCTTGTCATTATGCCCAGCCCAGTTGAATATTCTGGCCAATTTATTAGTCAACAAAAACCTCAACATGTTCGTTGTTGCTGCTTTCACCGATGATCCTCCAATTGAAGCTAGCCTGGTTTTCTGAAAGAATAGATGGTTCCATTTAATGTTAAATGCAAGATGAGGATGTTATTTGACAAGGTGCCACTTTATAGTGCTTGAAAATTTAAGTTGAAATAAATTTTTACACATTCTTACCAAGTAGTTGAAACTGCTTTCATCCTCTTCTAGTATTTGCTCAAAGTCTTTCATTTCCTTAGTTTTCTTGAGAGGCAATGCAGGGAAGCTAGCAGGTTTCACTGGAATATGACTTTCATTTTGATTCAGCGCTCTCAACACTTGTTGCACCCTCAAGGTGTTTTGTTGAACAACTTCATAAATATACGCTATTTTTCCACAAAATGATGGACCTGAAATAAATGCAAGAAGTTCAAAATTTCATCCAAACAGTTTATACATGAGCATAACCAAATGAATTTCCAAATATGGTAGGTACCCTATTATTATCAGCCAAGAAATTCAAAACTGACTATAAATAATTTTAATGAATTCATAAATTTTCATCAAAGGTCCGCTTTAGCGATTAGCTTCAAATATCATTCGTTTTTCGATTGTTAAAGACGAAAATGAATATCGTATTCAGTACAAAATCTTCATTGAGAAATAATGTTCTGAAAAATAGATTTATTGGCATGTGAATTATTATCCTAAGACGAAAGATATAATTGTGGCGGGAAGAACCACTTAGCTTAATTTCAATACCAAAAAAAATCTCATCAATTAAACAATATATACCTACAAAATTAGTAGCAAATGAGCTCCTACCTGAATAGTTATTTTATGAAAATAAGTTAGAGATTAGATATGATGGGTATTCAACATGTCGTCTATGAAAGTTTTTTTTTAGACATTATTAGACCATTTGTTCAATGTTGAATTGTAATGGAAAAAATGATTTCTCAATTGGTTCCAAACTTCAATTTATCAAAATGGGTAGTAAGATCGAGTATATTACAACATATTTTTCACTTACCGTTTTTCATAAGATTGAACTCAATAACTTTCACTGATTTCGTTTATAAACCTGGATCTGAATATCTTACTGACCTACAGACTGCCTGAGCACCGACTGACTGTTAGCCGTTAGCGTTAGGTTTAGGCGACCGACTCGACTCGACACACGACGAGATACGTTGGCGCCGTTTGCGGAACCCAATCAGGAACACTGCTTTCGTTCTTTCCTGTACAGCTGTCTAATTTTCCCGCGAGATTCGGTTCAAGTTTAAACCTTTTGAAGATATGACCAGAGACAATAAATACGGACATGACCAATATCGATGTTCAAGTAAGAACAAACGGTGCTGTCGATGGCAAAGATCTGTTGAATTTTTGGTCGACGGAAAGTTTATCTTTCCTGGAAAGATCGAAAATAAATTCCTGTAATGAATATTTATGGTCTACCAGTTCATTGCTGAACTTAAACCATCATATTCCCAGAAGAATTCATTTTAACGTATTATGTACCTGAATTTTTTGAAGTCATTATAAGGTGATACTTGAACTTATCAAACAAATGCATATATTTTTTGTATCGTTAAGGATAATATGTCCACGATAACGTAGTCTTATTCCGAAAAAGTGGTAGTTACATTGAAAATGTTCTGAGGAATGAAAAATTAATTTCACGATTCTGAAAACTCATCCAAATGATTTTTAGCAAGTTGTGTACTCTACGTTTATTTTTCTACATTGAATAGTTGTTATCATTTAAACGTCAAATAAGCATAAAAATATCAACTTATAATTTACGTCCGATAAAACACTATTATATACGTAGAAAGGACATCAATCTAAATCAAGTCTAATGAATGACATATTTTGCATGCTTTTTATTCGATTCAGATGTTTTTAGATCTTATAAGACGTCTAATTTATGTGATTTAGACAAGTGTGTGTTACTTGGGTTGCTTTTACCCTTAGGCTTACCCTTACCTTTACCCTTACCCTTACCCTTACCCTTACCCTTACCCTTACCCTTACCCTTACCCTTGCTTTTACCCTTAAGCTTACCCTTACCCTTACCCTTACCCTTACCCTTACCTTTACCCTTGCTTTTACCCTTAAGCTTACCCTTACCCTTACCCTTACCCTTAACCTAAACCTTGCTTTTACCCTTAAGCTTACCCTTACCCTTACCCTTACCCTTACCCTTACCTTTACCCTTGCTTTTACCCTTAAGCTTACCCTTACCCTTACCCTTACCCTTACCCTTACCCTTGCTTTTACCCTTAGGCTTACCCTTACCCTTACCCTTACCCTTACCCTTGCTTTTACCCTTAAGCTTACCCTTACCCTTACCCTTACTCTTACCCTTACCCTTACCCTTACCCTTACCCTTACCCTTACCCTTACCCTTACCCTTACCCTTACCCTTACCCTTACCCTTGCTTTTACCCTTAGGCTTACCCTTACCTTTACCCTTACCCTAACCCTTACCCTTACCCTTACCCTTACCCTTACCCTTGCTTTTACCCTTAAGCTTACCCTTACCCTTACCCTTACGCTTACCCTTACCCTTACCCTTACCCTTGCTTTTACCCTTAAGCTTACCCTTACCCTTACCCTTACCCTTACCCTTACCCTTACCCTTACCCTTACCCTTACCCTTACCCTTACCCTTACCCTTGCTTTTACCCTTAAGCTTACCCTTACCCTTACCCTTACCCTTACCCTTACCCTAACCCTTACCCTTGCTTTTACCCTTAAGCTTACCCCTACCCTTACCCTTACCCTTACCCTTACCCTTACCCTTACCCTTACCCTTACCTTTACCCTTACCCTTACCCTTACCCTCACCCTTACCCTTACCCTTACCCTTACCCTTACCCTTGCTTTTACCCTTAAGCTTACCCTTACCCTTACCCTTACCCTTACCCTTACCCTTACCCTTACTTTTACCCTTACCCTTACCCTTGCTTTTACCCTTAAGCTTACCCTTACCCTTACCCTTACCCTTACCCTTACCCTTACCCTTACCCTTACCCTTACCCTTGCTTTTACCCTTAGGCTTACCCTTACCTTTACCCTTACCCTTTATTATTATTATTATATTATTATTATTATACATCAGACAAGAGTTTTCTCAACTCATATACAAATTTCAAATGAAAAACTACAGAGTGTGGAACTAATGTTAATAAAGAATTCAAAACAAAATAAACTAGTAAAAAAAAAATCACCGAAAACACAAACCCGGCCATCAACACACACCGGTTCGCCACCAAGAGTCCAAATTGTTCTTGAAGGAGTTGACACTAGAGGCGCCAACAATCGTATCCGGAAGACTGTTCCAATTATGGAATATCCTATTGGTGATGAAAGATTGGCGTGGGGTACATTTGAATCTTTCCCGTGTCAACTTGAATCTGTGCCCTCTAAGTTGGCTGGTAGTAGCAAGGTCAAACATATCACCCATGTCGATCCCAAATCTCTGAGTCAAAGCTCGAAAGGCAACGATCAAGTCACCACGATCCCTTCGAGTCTGAACGGGGGGAAGATTAAAAAGTGCCAAGCGCTGTTCGTATGTTGGTCGCACTCTTCCATATGGTATCCTAGTGGCGCGTCTTTGTATGGACTCCAATAAATCTCGCTGCCATACCAGATTCGGACACCAGACAGGGCCCGCATATTCCAAAATGGGTCTTACATGGGTCTTGTAAAGTTCAGAACATACAGAGGGGTCACAAAAACGAAAGGTGTGTTCAAGCAACCCAAGCATTCTTCTGGCCCTAGAAGAAACATACAAAATATGCTCCGACCATGAGAGGTCCTCTGTAACCACAACACCCAAATCCAGTTGACTCCTTGTAGTGGTGAGGGGGATGCCATCAATATGGTAACTTGTTCTTGGATTATTTTTTCCTAAGTGAAGAACCTTACACTTCGATAAATTGAGCTCAATCAACCAGTCGCAGCACCAAGAGAACAAAGTAGTCAAATCCTCCTGGAGCGAAAAAGCGTTGGTATGGGCATAGTTGTAGAGCTTAGCATCGTCAGCGAATAAGGATATCTCAGAATTGAGGAGCGCAGGCAGATCGGATATGTATACCAGAAATAGCAGCGGACCCAGAACTGATCCCTGGGGAACTCCGCTAGTGACATTAATATTTCGAGATCTTTTCTCACCAGTGCCAACGAAGAATTTTCTACCACTCAAATAACTTTGGATCCACTCAAGCAATCCGCCCCGCACTCCGAAATGCTCCAGCTTGTACAGAAGCCGGCGAATGGGTACTCTATCGAACGCCTTGGCAAAGTCAAGATATACGACATCTGTTGGTAAATTTTTATCTAATGCTTTAGTCCAGTCATTCAAGCACTTGAGTAGGCAGGTTATCGTTGAACGCCCAGGAATAAAACCGTGCTGTTGTTTCGGCAATATTTTATTGGTTAGGAGAAATTCTAATAGTTGATCGAAGATAATTTTCTCCATAACCTTAACAACGGATGAAGTCAGAGAAATTGGGCGATAATTCCGGGCATCAAGTTTATCACCCTTCTTGTATACCGGTGTAACACGTGCAGAAAGCCAATCCATCGGCAATGATTTTGTTGAGAACGATTTTTCCATAAGGATGGACAATGGATAAGCAAGAGTTGTGCTGCATCGCTTCAGAATTACTGGGCTCAGGTTGTCTACTCCAGGAGATGAAAGGGTCTTGAGATTACTGAGATACTTAGCAACAGTCTCCTCAGGAAAAGTAACAAAATCCATGCTCTGCTGACATTTAGGCGAAAGAATAGTGGGAAGCGGTCCTATAGGTTCAGACGAGAAGGACTCACAAAATACGTTGGCGAAGCATTCATATACATCCACCAAGTTTTGACACAACTCTCCCTCCGAGTTACGTACTTCAGGAATGCCAACCTTCGTGTTCAATGTAGAACGAATATATTTATGGAATTTCTTCTTGTTAGCGCTCGAGCAAATATTCTTTTCGAACTTGACTTTTGCCGCAGTAATTGCTGCAGAAACAACCTTGGAATAATTTTGATGGCATCGATAGTCATGATCACTGCGACTTCTTTTGTATCTCTGCCACAAACCTCTTTTCCTTCTGAGCATCCTGTAAATTCTTTCGTTAATCCAAGGTTTAACTGGATGACACCTGACAGTTCTAAATGAGGTGCACTCTTCAACGGACTGATTAACCAAGGATAGAAAATGCTGCCACGCGCTCTCGACATCATCTCTGCGAAGTATGTCTGTCCAATCAAGTTGATCGAATCTGATATTTAGCGCATCATAATCAATAATCTTCACTTCCCTGAAGCGGCATCTTTGTGGTTCATTAACTGTCATCTGGATACATCCTTTGATAACCTCATGATCAGATTTCCCAATTGGGGGCATGTGCTCAATGTCGCAAACGAGGTCGGGATCATCCACTAAGATCAGATCTAGAGGGCGAGGGGTCTGGCCCTGGCGGTATCGTGTTGGACGGTCAATAAGTTGGTGCAAGTGAGAATTGTGAAGCATGGTGACAAAAGCATATGACGGTGAGCTTTCAGAGGGTAAACTAGTCAGCGGCCAATCAAGATCAGGAAAGTTGAAGTCTCCGGCTACGAAAATGTTCCTTCCAGATTCAGTCAGTGAAATGATGTGGTCGTACAACAATTGAATTGAAGGGTAGGATCTTGGTCGATAGACGCATCCGATAGTAATTGAGCATGTGTTGTGGCACAGATTTATAAAAATATTGTCGATACCCGGTGTGAGTAGAGAATACGATGTGATGCTAAAAAAACCGACCAACTCATTCACAATGTAAACAGCGACACCGCAGTGACCCGGAGTGATGCTGCTATCACATCGATATACGGTAAAGCCAGGTATATTTATACACGAATTAGGGAGGGTACTATTTAGCCAAGTTTCGGTAACAAGAATGAAGGATGGTTTCTCCATATCAGCGAGTGCCAAGAGTTCCTGAAGTTTATTGTTTATCGAATTGGCATTGGTGTACAGAAATTTCCACTCGACGAGATTAGTCACTTTTTTGACATTGCTGTATGATTAGAAGTCGTCGGAACAATACATGGAGAGCCTTTAACGTATTTAATTGTCAGATTTTTTTCACCAGAAGAGGTCCTTAGTTTAAGCTCTTTTCGGAGGAGATCAAGATGAGCCAATTGAGCCGGGGTTTTGTCATCCGATATAGTAATATTCTTGTATTCAACATTGCCTCTCAGGATATTCTTATTGCGAAGGAGCTGTGTCGCGGTATCAGGATTGTTGAACGTCAATTTTAAGGGTCTTCGAGCCCGATGTCCCCCCCGGCCAACACGTTGGAATCTAATCAGTTGATTGCAGGAGGATGGAACAATATGATCAATGATATTTCTTATTTGGTTGATGTCATGTGATGAATCAGAGCTTCCTGAAGCGTCAATAACCTCAGGGACACCTCTAATGAGCACATTGTAAGATCTCCGCACTCTTTCAATCGTCTCGTCTGAATCAACAGATTTTAAGTTGTTTGCAGCCTCAGATGGAGTCGTTTCAAAGACATCCATCCTGCTTCCCAGCTCAGCCACCTGAGATGACAAAGTTTCGCTAACTTCCTTCATAGAGACCAACTCGGTCCCCAGAGAACTGATCGTAGATTCATGCTTTGTTAGAACTGCTTTATGTTCATCTAATGTGCTCTGGCAGCGAGCAATCTGATCCGAAAGGTCATCCTGCTTAACTCGTATTGCCGACACATCTGCTGCAATCGAAGAGATTTTCTTCATTAATCGTTCAAACTCCACCATAGTGATCTGCTGTGATGTAGTCGACGTGGAAGTGCCTGAAGAAGAGCCAGAACGAGCGGAACGAGCATTCAAGGAGCAAGGGGGACACTTCCACGAAATGGATTTCTCAGAGAGGTATTGCAGATCAACCTCATTCAAGCTTACACATCTTGAATGAAAAACATTGGAACATGGATCGCAAGTGACGAAAAGCTGAGACGTACTGATCTTAGATGAACAACTCCCGCAGCGGTTAGACATCGTAACAAAATTAGGTTGTTCTCTACTGTAAGTTGCAAAGTGAGTGAAAGAAATGGATTAAGCATACAGGGTCACACGCTTCACTCCCATGGGCCGATATGGGAGACTTATTTTTCAACAGATCACAAAGGAAGGCCACGGAGCGAAGGATAGTGGATGAACAAGGGAAAGAATTTTAAAACAATTAAGGACACTAAGGATTGAAGCTTGCCGATAAAAATGTTTATCACGCTTAAAACCCCTGTTCCGAAAAAGTGATAGGACCAGTTGTTCGATACCGTTGCTGATAAAGGGGATTCCGACCACACATGTGAAATACGGATACCAGTGTTTACAATCGGGAGAGGTGTTTTCCGATATTGAAATAGAACAAAATTCTTGTTAATATACTGATTAGTACAGAAAGAATTTAACCCTCAACGGAACCCTACCTTATACAGAAATTGGTATGGAAAATGATGAACGAACACCAATCAATCGTGCACAAAGAATAAATTAATCACAGCGAAAGATAACGTATGTTTCACCTCTGCAATCTCACATGAGATACCCTTACCCTTACCCTTACCCTTACCCTTACCCTTACCCTTGCTTTTACCCTTAAGCTTACCCTTACCCTTACCCTTACCCTTACCCTTACCCTTACCCTTACCCTTGCTTTTACCCTAAAGCTTACCCTTACCCTTACCCTTACCCTTACCCTTACCCTTGCTTTTACCCTTAGGCTTACCCTTACCCTTACCCTTACCCTTACCCTTGCTTTTACCCTTAAGCTTACCCTTACCCTTACTCTTACTCTTACCCTTACCCTTACCCTTACCCTTACCCTTACCCTTACCCTTACCTTTACCCTTACCCTTACCCTTACCCTTACCCTTGCTTTTACCCTTAGGCTTACCCTTACCTTTACCCTTACCCTTACCCTTACCCTTACCCTTACCCTTACCCTTGCTTTAACCCTTAAGCTTACCCTTACCCTCACCCTTACCCTTACCCTTACCCTTGCTTTTACCCTTAAGCTTACCCTTACCCTTACCCTTACCCTTACCCTGACCCTTGTTTTACCCTTAGGCTTACCCTTACCCTTACCCTTACCCTTACCCTTGCTTTTACCCTTAAGCTTACCCTTACCCTTACCCTTACCCTTACCCTTACCCTTACCCTTACCCTTACCCTTACCCTTACCCTTACCCTTACCCTTACCCTTACCTTTACCCTTACCCTTGCTTTTACCCTTAGGCTTACCCTAACCTTTACCCTTACCCTTACCCTTACCCTTACCCTTACCCTTACCCTTACCCTTACCCTTACCCTTACCCTTACCCTTACCCTTACCCTTACCCTTACCCTTACCCTTACCCTTGCTTTTACCCTTAAGCTTACCCTTACCCTTACCCTTACCCTTACCCTTACCCTTACCCTTGCTTTTACCCTTAAGCTTACCCTTACCCTTACCCTTACCCTCACCCTTACCCTTACCCTTACCCTTGCTTATACCCTTAAGCTTACCCTTACCCTTACCCTTACCCTTACCCTTACCCTTACCCTTACTCTTACCCTTACCCTTACCCTTACCCTTACCCTTGCTTTTACCCTTAGGCTTACCCTTACCTTTACCCTTACCCTTCCCCTTACCCTTACCCTTGCTTTTACCCTCAAGCTTACCCTTACCCTTACCCTTACCCTTACCCTAACCCTTACCCTTGCTTTTACCCTTAAGCTTACCCTTACCCTTACCCTTACCCTTACCCTTACCCTTAACCTTACCCTTACCCTTACCCTTGCTTTTACCCTTAAGCTTACCCTTACCCTTACCCTTACCCTTACCCTTACCCTTACCCTTACCCTTACCCTTACCCTTACCCTTACCCTTACCCTTACCCTTGCTTTTACCCTTAAGCTTACCCTTACCCTTACCCTTACTCTTACCCTTACCCTTACCCTTACCCTTACCCTTACCCTTACCCTTGCTTTTACCCTAAGGCTTCGGCTTACCTTTACCCTTACCCTTGCTTTTACCCTTAAGCTTACACTCACCCTTACCCTTACCCTTACCCTTACCCTTACCCTTGCTTTTACCCTTAAGCTTACCCTTACCCTTACCCTTACCCTTACCCTTACCCTTACCCTTACCCTTACCCTTACCCTTACCCTTACCCTTACCCTTGCTTTTACCCTTACCCTTACCCTTGCTTTTACCCTTAGGCTTACCCTTACCCTTACCCTTACCCTTACCCTTACCCTTACCCTTACCCTTACCCTTGCTTTTACCCTTAAGCTTACCCTTACCCTTACCCTTACCCTTACCCTTACCCTTACCCTTACCCTTACCCTTACCCTTACCCTTGCTTTTACCCTTAAGCTTACCCTTACCCTTACCCTTACCCTTACCC
This sequence comes from Myrrha octodecimguttata, assembly GCA_958510865.1. Taxonomy (NCBI): domain Eukaryota; kingdom Metazoa; phylum Arthropoda; class Insecta; order Coleoptera; family Coccinellidae; genus Myrrha; species Myrrha octodecimguttata. The sequence continues at coordinate 47,197 of CAUEHS010000045.1, read as the reverse complement.
TTACCCTTACCCTTACCCTTACCCTTACCCTTACCCTTACCCTTACCCTTACCTTACCCTTACCCTTACCCTTACCTACCCTTACCCTTACCCTTACCCTTACCCTTACCCTTACCCTTACCCTTACCCTTACCCTTACCCTTACCCTCACCCTTGCTTTTACCCTTAAGCTTACCCTTACCCTTACCCTTACCCTTACCCTTACCCTTACCCTTACCCTTACCCTTACCCTTACCCTTACCCTTACCCTTACCCTTACCCTTACCCTTACCCTTACCCTTACCCTTACCCTTGCTTTTACCCTTAAGCTTACCCTTACCCTTACCCTTACCCTTACCCTTACCCTTACCCTTACCCTTACCCTTACCCTTACCCTTACCCTTACCCTTACCCTTACCCTTACCCTTACCCTTACCCTTACCCATACCCTTGCTTTTACCCTTAGGCTTACCCTTACCTTTACCCTTACCCTTACCCTTACCCTTACCCTTACCCTTACCCTTACCCTTACCCTTACCCTTACCCTTGCTTTTACCCTTAAGCTTACCCTTACCCTTACCCTTACCCTTACCCTTACCCTTACCCTTGCTTTTACCCTTAAGCTTACCCTTACCCTTACCCTTACCCTTACCCTTACCCTTGCTTTTACCCTTAGGCGTACCCTTACCCTTACCCTTACCCTTACCCTTACCCTTACCCTTACCCTTACCCTTACCCTTACCCTTACCCTTACCCTTACCCTTACCCTTACCCTTACCCTCACCCTTGCTTTTACCCTTAAGCTTACCCTTACCCTTACCCTTACCCTTACCCTTACCCTTACCCTTACCCTTACCCTTACCCTTACCCTTACCCTTACCCTTACCCTTACCCTTACCCTTGCTTTTACCCTTAGGCTTACCCTTACCTTTACCTTTACCCTTACCCTTACCCTTACCCTTACCCTTACCCTTACCCTTGCTTTTACCCTTAAGCTTACCCTTACCCTTACCCTTACCCTTACCCTTGCTTTTACCCTTAAGCTTACCCTTACCCTTACCCTTACCCTTACCCTTACCCTTACCCCTACCCTTACCCTTACCCTTACCCTTACCCTTGCTTTTACCCTTAAGCTTACCCTTACCCTTACCCTTACCCTTACCCTTACCCTTACCCTTGCTTTTACCCTTAAGCTTACCCTTACCCTTACCCTTACCCTTACCCTTACCCTTACCCTTACCCTTACCCTTACCCTTACCCTTACCCTTACCCTTACCCTTACCCTTACCCTTACATTTACCCTTACCCTTACCCTTACCCTTACCCTTACCCTTACCCTTACCCTTACCCTTACCCTTACCCTTGCTTTTACCCTTAGGCTTACCCTTACCTTTACCTTTACCCTTACCCTTACCCTTACCCATACCCTTACCCTTACCCTTGCTTTTACCCTTAAGCTTACCCTTACCCTTACCCTTACCCTTACCCTTACCCTTGCTTTTACCCTTAAGCTTACCCTTACCCTTACCCTTACCCTTACCCTTGCTTTTACCCTTAGGCTTACCCTTACCCTTACCCTTACCCTTACCCTTGCTTTTACCCTTAAGCTTACCCTTACACTTACCCTTACCCTTACCCTTACCCTTACCCTTACCCTTACCCTTACCCTTACCCTTACCCTTACCCTTACCCTTACCCTTGCTTTTACCCTTAGGCTTACCCTTACCTTTACCCTTACCCTTACCCTTACCCTTACCCTTACCCTTACCCTTACCCTTACCCTTACCCTTACCCTTACCCTTACCCTTACCCTTACCCTTACCCTTGCTTTTACCCTTAAGCTTACCCTTACCCTTACCCTTACCCTTACCCTTACCCTTACCCTTACCCTTGCTTTTACCCTTAAGCTTACCCTTACCCTTACCCTTACCCTTACCCTTACCCTCACCCTTACCCTTACCCTTACCCTTACCCTTACCCTTGCTTATACCCTTAAGCTTACCCTTACCCTTACCCTTACCCTTACCCTTACCCTTACCCTTACCCTTACCCTTACCCTTACCCTTACCCTTACCCTTACCCTTACCCTTGCTTTTACCCTCAGGCTTACCCTTACCTTTACCCTTACCCTTACCCTTACCCTTACCCTTACCCTTACCCTTACCCTTACCCTTACCCTTGCTTTTACCCTTAAGCTTACCCTTACCCTTACCCTTACCCTTACCCTTACCTTGCTTTTACCCTTTAGCTTACCCTTACCCTTACCCTTACCCTTACCCTTACCCTTACCCTTACCCTTACCCTTACCCTTACCCTTACCCTTACCCTTACCCTTACCCTTACCCTTACCCTTACCCTTACCCTTACCCTTACCCTTACCCTTACCCTTACCCTTACCCTTACCCTTACCCTTGCTTTTACCCTTAGGCTTACCCTTACCTTTACCCTTACCCTTACCCTTACCCTTACCCTTACCCTTACCCTTACCCTTACCCTTACCCTTGCTTTTACCCTTAAGCTTACCCTTACCCTTACCCTTACCCTTACCCTTACCTTTACCCTTGCTTTTACCCTTAAGCTTACCCTTACCCTTACCCTTACCCTTAACCTAAACCTTGCTTTTACCCTTAAGCTTACCCTTACCCTTACCCTTACCCTTACCCTTACCTTTACCCTTGCTTTTACCCTTAAGCTTACCCTTACCCTTACCCTTACCCTTACCCTTACCCTTACCCTTGCTTTTACCCTTAGGCTTACCCTTACCCTTACCCTTACCCTTACCCTTGCTTTTACCCTTAAGCTTACCCTTACCCTTACCCTTACTCTTACCCTTACCCTTACCCTTACCCTTACCCTTACCCTTACCCTTACCCTTACCCTTACCCTTACCCTTACCCTTACCCTTGCTTTTACCCTTAGGCTTACCCTTACCTTTACCCTTACCCTAACCCTTACCCTTACCCTTACCCTTACCCTTACCCTTGCTTTTACCCTTAAGCTTACCCTTACCCTTACCCTTACGCTTACCCTTACCCTTACCCTTACCCTTGCTTTTACCCTTAAGCTTACCCTTACCCTTACCCTTACCCTTACCCTTACCCTTACCCTTACCCTTACCCTTACCCTTACCCTTACCCTTACCCTTACCCTTACCCTTACCCTTACCCTTGCTTTTACCCTTAAGCTTACCCTTACCCTTACCCTTACCCTTACCCTTACCCTAACCCTTACCCTTGCTTTTACCCTTAAGCTTACCCTTACCCTTACCCTTACCCTTACCCTTACCCTTACCCTTACCTTTACCCTTACCCTTACCCTTACCCTCACCCTTACCCTTACCCTTACCCTTACCCTTACCCTTGCTTTTACCCTTAAGCTTACCCTTACCCTTACCCTTACCCTTACCCTTACCCTTACCCTTACTTTTACCCTTACCCTTACCCTTGCTTTTACCCTTAAGCTTACCCTTACCCTTACCCTTACCCTTACCCTTACCCTTACCCTTACCCTTACCCTTGCTTTTACCCTTAGGCTTACCCTTACCTTTACCCTTACCCTTACCCTTACCCTTACCCTTACCCTTACCCTTACCCTTACCCTTGCTTTTACCCTTAAGCTTACCCTTACCCTTACCCTTACCCTTACCCTTACCCTTACCCTTACCCTTGCTTTTACCCTAAAGCTTACCCTTACCCTTACCCTTACCCTTACCCTTACCCTTGCTTTTACCCTTAGGCTTACCCTTACCCTTACCCTTACCCTTACCCTTGCTTTTACCCTTAAGCTTACCCTTACCCTTACCCTTACTCTTACCCTTACCCTTACCCTTACCCTTACCCTTACCCTTACCCTTACCCTTACCCTTACCCTTACCCTTACCCTTACCCTTACCCTTACCCATGCTTTTACCCTTAGGCTTACCCTTACCCTTACCCTTACCCCAACCCTTACCCTTACCCTTACCCTTACCCTTACCCTTGCTTTTACCCTTAAGCTTACCCTTACCCTTACCCTTACCCTTACCCTTACCCTTACCCTTGCATTTACCCTTAAGCTTACCCTTACCCTTACCCTTACCCTTACCCTTACCCTTACCCTTACCCTTACCCTTACCCTTACCCTTGCTTTTACCCTTAAGCTTACCCTTACCCTTACCCTTACCCTTACCCTTACCCTTACCTTACCCTTACCCTTACCCTTATCCTTGCTTTTACCCTTAGGCTTACCCTTACCTTTACCCTTACCCTTACCCTTTCCCTTACCCTTACCCTTGCTTTTACCCTTAAGCTTACCCTTACCCTTACCCTTACCCTTACCCTTAAGCTTACCCTTACCCTTACCCTTACCCTTACCCTTACCCTTACCCTTACCCTTACCCTTACCCTTACCCTTACCCTTACCCTTACCCTTACCCTTACCCTTACCCTTACCCTTGCTTTTACCCTTAAGCTTACCCTTACCCTTACCCTTACCCTTACCCTAACCCTTGCTTTTACCCTTAAGCTTACCCTTTCCCTTACCCTTACCCTTACCCTTAAGTTTTCCCTTACCCTTACCCTTACCCTTACCCTTACCCTTACCCTTACCCTTACCCTTACCCTTACCCTTACCCTTACCCTTACCCTTGCTTTTACCCTTAAGCTTACCCTTACCCTTACCCTTACCCTTAAGCTTACCCTTACCCTTACCCTTACCCTTACCCTTACCCTCACCCTTACCCTTACCCTTGCTTTTACCCTTAAGCTTACCCTTACCCTTACCCTTACCCTTACCCTTAAGCTTACCCTTACCCTTACCCTTACCCTTACCCTTACCCTTACCCTTGCTTTTACCCTTAAGCTTACCCTTACCCTCACCCTTACCCTTACCCTTAAGCTTACCCTTACCCTTACCCTTACCCTTACCCTTACCCTTACCCTTACCCTTACCCTTACCCTTACCCTTACCCTTACCCTTGCTTTTACCCTTAAGCTTACCCTTACCCTTACCCTTACCCTTACCCTTGCTTTCACCCTTAAGCTTACCCTTACCCTTACCCTTACCCTTAAGCTTACCCTTACCCTTACCCTTACCCTTACCCTTACCCTTACCCTTACCCTTGCTTTTACCCTTAAGCTTACCCTTACCCTTACCCTTAACCTTACCCTTACCCTTACCCTTACCCTTACCCTTGCTTTTACCCTTAGGCTTACCCTTACCTTTACTCTTACCCTTACCCTTACCCTTACCCTTACCCTTACCCTTACCCTTACCCTTACCCTTACCCTTACCCTTACCTTTACCCTTACCCTTGCTTTTACCCTTAAGCTTACCCTTACCCTTACCCTTACCCTTACCCTTACCCTTACCCTTACTCTTGCTTTTACCCTTAAGCTTACCCTTACCCTTACCCTTACCCTTACCCTTACCCTCGCTTTTACCCTTAGGCTTACCCTTACCCTTTCCCTTACCCTTACCCTTGCTTTCACCCTTAAGCTTACCCTTACCCTTACCCTTACCCTTACCCTTACCCTTACCCTTACCCTTACCCTTACCCTTACCCTTACCCTTACCCTAACCCTTACCCTTACCCTTACCCTTACCCTTACCCTTGCTTTTACCCTTAGGCTTACCCTTACCTTTACCCTTACCCTTACCCTTACCCTTACCCTTACCCTTGCTTTTACCCCTAAGCTTACCCTTACCCTTACCCTTACCCTTACCCTTACCCTTACCCTTACCCTTACCCTTACCCTTACCCTTGCTTTTACCCTTAAGTTTACCCTTACCCTTACCCTTACCCTTACCCTTACCCTTACCCTTACCCTTACCCTCACCCTTGCTTTTACCCTTAAGCTTACCCTTACCCTTACCCTTACCCTTACCCTTACCCTTGCTTTTACCCTTAAGCTTACCCTTACCCTTACCCTTACCCTTACCCTTACCCTTGCTTTTACCCTTAGGCTTACCCTTACCCTTACCCTTACCCTTACCCTTGCTTTTACCCTTAAGCTTACCCTTACCCTTACCCTTACCCTTACTCTTACCCTTACCCTTACCCTTACCCTTACCCTTGCTCTTACCCTTAGGCTTACCCTTACCTTTACCCTTACCCTTACCCTTACCCTTACCCTTACCCTTACCCTTACCCTTACCCTTGCTTTTACCCTTAAGCTAACCCTTACCCTTACCCTTACCCTTAACCTTACCCCTACCCTTGCTTTTACCCTTAAGCTCACCCTTACCCTTACCCTTACCCTTACCCTTACCCTTACCCTTACACTTACCCTTACCCTGACCCTTACCCTTGCTTTTACCCTTAAGCTTACCCTTACCCTTACCCTTACCCTTACCCTTAAGCTTACCCTTACCCTTACCCTTACCCTTACCCTTACCCTTACCCTTACCCTTGCTTTTACCCTTAAGCTTACCCTTACCCTTACCCTTACCCTTACCCTTACCCTTACCCTTGCTTTTACCCTTAAGCTTACCCTTACCCTTACCCTTACCCTTACCCTTACCCTTGCTTTTACCCTTACCCTTACCCTTACCCTTACCCTTACCCTTACCCTTGCTTTTACCCTTAAGCTTACCCTTACCCTTACCCTTACCCTTACCCTAACCCTTACCCTTAACCTTACCCTTACCCTTACCCTTACCCTTACCCTTACCCTTACCCTTACCCTTACCCTTGCTTTTACCCTTAAGCTTACCCTTACCCTTACCCTTATCCTTACACTTACCCTTACCCTTACCCTTACCCTTACCCTTACCCTTGCTTTTACCCTTAGGCTTACCCTTACCTTTACCCTCACCATTACCCTTACCCTTACCCTTACCCTTACCCTTACCCTTACCCTTGCTTTTACCCTTAAGCTTACCCTTACCCTTACCCTTACCCTTACCCTTACCCTTACCCTTACCCTTACCCTTACCCTTACCCTTACCCTTGCTTTTACCCTTAAGCTTACCCTTACCCTTACCCTTACCCTTACCCTTACCCTTACCCTTACCCTTACCCTTACCCTTACCCTTACCCTTACCCTTACCCTTACCCTTACCCTTACCCTTACCCTTACCCTTGCTTTTACCCTTAAGCTTACCCTTACTCTTACCCTTACTCTTACCCTTACCCTTACCCTTACCCTTACCCTTGCTTTTACCCTTAAGCTTACCCTTACCCTTACCTTTACCCTTACCCTTACCCTTACCCTTACCCTTACCCTTACCCTTACCCTTACCCTTACCCTTACCCTTACCCTTGCTTTTACCCTTAGGCTTACCCTTACCTTTAGCCTTACCCTTACCCTTACCCTTACCCTTACCCTTGCTTTTACCCTTAAGCTTACCCTTACCCTTACCCTTACCCTTACCCTTTCCCTTACCCTTACCCTTACCCTTACCCTTACCCTTGCTTTTACCCTTAAGCTTACCCTTACCCTTACCCTTACCCTTACACTTACCCTTGCTTTTACCCTTAGGCTTACCCTTACCCTTACCCTTACCCTTACCCTTAAGCTTACCCTTACCCTTACCCTTACCCTTACCCTTACCCTTACCCTTACCCTTACCCTTACCCTTACCCTTACCCTTACCCTTACCCTTACCCTTACCCTTGCTTTTACCCTTAAGCTTACCCTTACCCTTACCCTTACCCTTACCCTTACTCTTACCCTTACCCTTACCCTTGCTTTGACCCTTAGGCTTACCCTTACCTTTACCCTTACCCTTACCCTTACCCTTACCCTTACCCTTACCCTTACCCTTACCCTTACCCTTACCCTTACCCTTACCCTTACCCTTACCCTTACCCTTACCCTTGCTTTTACCCTTAAGCTTACCCTTACCCTTACCCTTACCCTTACCCTTACCCTTACCCTTACCCTTACCCTTACCCTTACCCTTACCCTTACCCTTACCCTTACCCTTACCCTTACCCTTACCCTTACCCTTACCCTTACCCTTACCCTTACCCTTGCTTTTACCCTTAAGCTTACCCTTACCCTTACCCTTACCCTTACCCTTACCCTTACCCTTACCCTTACCCTTACCCTTACCCTTACCCTTACCCTTACCCTTACCCTTACCCTTACCCTTACCCTTACCCTTACCCTTGCTTTTACCCTTAAGCTTACCCTTACCCTTACCCTATCCCTTACCCTTACCCTTACCCTTACCCTTACCCTTACCCTTACCCTTACCCTTACCCTTACCCTTATCCTTACCCTTACCCTTACCCTTACCCATACCCTTGCTTTTACCCTTAGGCTTACCCTTACCTTTACCCTTAAGCTTACCCTTACCCTTACCCTTACCCTTACCCTTACCCTTACCCTTGCTTTTACCCTTAAGCTTACCCTTACCCTTACCCTTACCCTTACCCTTGCTTTTACCCTTAGGCGTACCCTTACCCTTACCCTTACCCTTACCCTTACCCTTACCCTTACCCTTACCCTTGCTTTTACCCTTAGGCGTACCCTTACCCTTACCCTTACCCTTACCCTTACCCTTACCCTTACCCTTACCCTTACCCTTACCCTTACCCTTACCCTTACCCTCAGCCTTGCTTTTACCCTTAAGCTTACCCTTACCCTTACCCTTACCCTTACCCTTACCCTTACCCTTACCCTTACCCTTACCCTTACCCTTACCCTTACCCTTACCCTTACCCTTGCTTTTACCCTTAGGCTTACCCTTACCTTTACCTTTACCCTTACCCTTACCCTTACCCTTACCCTTACCCTTACCCTTGCTTTTACCCTTAAGCTTACCCTTACCCTTACCCTTACCCTTACCCTTGCTTTTACCCTTAAGCTTACCCTTACCCTTACCCTTACCCTTACCCTTACCCTTACCCTTACCCTTACCCTTACCCTTACCCTTGCTTTTACCCTTAAGCTTACCCTTACCCTTACCCTTACCCTTACCCTTACCCTTACCCTTACCCTTGCTTTTACCCTTAAGCTTACCCTTACCCTTACCCTTACCCTTACCCTTACCCTTACCCTTACCCTTACCCTTACCCTTACCCTTACCCTTACCCTTACCCTTACCCTTACCCTTACCCTTACCCTTACCCTTACCCTTACCCTTACCCTTACCCTTACCCTTACCCTTACCCTTACCCTTACCCTTACCCTTACCCTTACCCTTACCCTTGCTTTTACCATTAGGCTTACCCTTACCTTTACCTTTACCCTTACCCTTACCCTTACCCATACCCTTACCCTTACCCTTGCTTTTACCCTTAAGCTTACCCTTACCCTTACCCTTACCCTTACCCTTACCCTTGCTTTTACCCTTAAGCTTACCCTTACCCTTACCCTTACCCTTACCCTTACCCTTGCTTTTACCCTTAGGCTTACCCTTACCCTTACCCTTACCCTTACCCTTGCTTTTACCCTTAAGCTTACCCTTACACTTACCCTTACCCTTACCCTTACCCTTACCCTTACCCTTACCCTTACCCTTACCCTTACCCTTACCCTTACCCTTACCCTTACCCTTGCTTTTACCCTTAGGCTTACCCTTACCTTTACCCTTACCCTTACCCTTACCCTTACCCTTACCCTTACCCTTACCCTTACCCTTACCCTTACCCTTACCCTTACCCTTACCCTTACCCTTACCCTTGCTTTTACCCTTAAGCTTACCCTTACCCTTACCCTTACCCTTACCCTTACCCTTACCCTTACCCTTGCTTTTACCCTTAAGCTTACCCTTACCCTTACCCTTACCCTTACCCTTACCCTCACCCTTACCCTTACCCTTACCCTTACCCTTGCTTATACCCTTAAGCTTACCCTTACCCTTACCCTTACCCTTACCCTTACCCTTACCCTTACCCTTACCCTTACCCTTACCCTTACCCTTACCCTTGCTTTTACCCTTAAGCTTACCCTTACCCTTACCCTTACCCTTACCTTACCCTAACCCTTACCCTTGCTTTTACCCTTTAGCTTACCCTTACCCTTTCCCTTACCCTTACCCTTACCCTTACCCTTACCCTTACCCTTACCCTTACCCTTACCCTTACCCTTACCCTTACCCTTACCCTTACCCTTACCCTTACCCTTACCCTTACCCTTACCCTTACCCTTACCCTTACCCTCACCCTTGCTTTTACCCTTAGGCTTACCCTTACCTTTACCCTTACCCTTACCCTTACCCTTACCCTTACCCTTACCCTTACCCTTACCCTTACCCTTGCTTTTACCCTTAAGCTTACCCTTACCCTTACCCTTACCCTTACCCTTACCTTTACCCTTGCTTTTACCCTTAAGCTTACCCTTACCCTTACCCTTACCCTTAACCTAAACCTTGCTTTTACCCTCAAGCTTACCCTTACCCTTACCCTTACCCTTACCCTTACCTTTACCCTTGCTTTTACCCTTAAGCTTACCCTTACCCTTACCCTTACCCTTACCCTTACCCTTACCCTTGCTTTTACCCTTAGGCTTACCCTTACCCTTACCCTTACCCTTACCCTTGCTTTTACCCTTAAGCTTACCCTTACCCTTACCCTTACTCTTACCCTTACCCTTACCCTTACCCTTACCCTTACCCTTACCCTTACCCTTACCCTTACCCTTACCCTTACCCTTACCCTTGCTTTTACCCTTAGGCTTACCCTTACCTTTACCCTTACCCTAACCCTTACCCTTACCCTTACCCTTACCCTTACCCTTGCTTTTACCCTTAAGCTTACCCTTACCCTTACCCTTACGCTTACCCTTACCCTTACCCTTACCCTTGCTTTTACCCTTAAGCTTACCCTTACCCTTACCCTTACCCTTACCCTTACCCTTACCCTTACCCTTACCCTTACCCTTACCCTTACCCTTACCCTTACCCTTACCCTTACCCTTGCTTTTACCCTTAAGCTTACCCTTACCCTTACCCTTACCCTTACCCTTACCCTAACCCTTACCCTTGCTTTTACCCTTAAGCTTACCCTTACCCTTACCCTTACCCTTACCCTTACCCTTACCCTTACCCTTACCTTTACCCTTACCCTTACCCTTACCCTCACCCTTACCCTTACCCTTACCCTTACCCTCACCCTTGCTTTTACCCTTAAGCTTACCCTTACCCTTACCCTTACCCTTACCCTTACCCTTACCCTTACTTTTACCCTTACCCTTACCCTTGCTTTTACCCTTAAGCTTACCCTTACCCCTACCCTTACCCTTACCCTTACCCTTACCCTTACCCTTACCCTTACCCTTGCTTTTACCCTTAGGCTTACCCTTACCTTTACCCTTACCCTTACCCTTACCCTTACCCTTACCCTTACCCTTACCCTTACCCTTGCTTTTACCCTTAAGCTTACCCTTACCCTTACCCTTACCCTTACCCTTACCCTTACCCTTACCCTTGCTTTTACCCTAAAGCTTACCCTTACCCTTACCCTTACCCTTACCCTTACCCTTGCTTTTACCCTTAGGCTTACCCCTACCCTTACCCTTACCCTTACCCTTGCTTTTACCCTTAAGCTTACCCTTACCCTTACCCTTACTCTTACCCTTACCCTTACCCTTACCCTTACCCTTACCCTTACCCTTACCCTTACCCTTACCCTTACCCTTACCCTTACCCTTACCCTTGCTTTTACCCTTAGGCTTACCCTTACCCTTACCCTTACCCCAACCCTTACCCTTACCCTTACCCTTACCCTTACCCTTGCTTTTACCCTTAAGCTTACCCTTACCCTTACCCTTACCCTTACCCTTACCCTTACCCTTGCATTTACCCTTAAGCTTACCCTTACCCTTACCCTTACCCTTACCCTTACCCTTACCCTTACCCTTACCCTTACCCTTGCTTTTACCCTTAAGCTTACCCTTACCCTTACCCTTACCCTTACCCTTACCCTTACCCTTACCTTACCCTTACCCTTACCCTTATCCTTGCTTTTACCCTTAGGCTTACCCTTACCTTTACCCTTACCCTTACCCTTTCCCTTACCCTTACCCTTGCTTTTACCCTTAAGCTTACCCTTACCCTTACCCTTACCCTTACCCTTAAGCTTACCCTTACCCTTACCCTTACCCTTACCCTTACCCTTACCCTTACCCTTACCCTTACCCTTACCCTTACCCTTACCCTTACCCTTACCCTTGCTTTTACCCTTAAGCTTACCCTTACCCTTACCCTTACCCTTACCCTAACCCTTGCTTTTACCCTTAAGCTTACCCTTTCCCTTACCCTTACCCTTACCCTTAAGTTTTCCCTTACCCTTACCCTTACCCTTACCCTTACCCTTACCCTTACCCTTACCCTTACCCTTACCCTTACCCTTACCCTTACCCTTACCCTTACCCTTACCCTTACCCTTACCCTTACCCTTACCCTTACCCTTGCTTTTACCCTTAAGCTTACTCTTACCCTTACCCTTACCTTAAGCTTACCCTTACCCTTACCCTTACCCTTACCCTTACCCTTACCCTCACCCTTACCCTTACCCTTGCTTTTACCCTTAAGCTTACCCTTACCCTTACCCTTACCCTTACCCTTAAGCTCACCCTTACCCTTACCCTTACCCTTACCCTTACCCTTACCCTTGCTTTTACCCTTAAGCTTACCCTTACCCTCACCCTTACCCTTACCCTTAAGCTTACCCTTACCCTTACCCTTACCCTTACCCTTACCCTTACCCTTACCCTTACCCTTACCCTTACCCTTACCCTTACCCTTACCCTTACCCTTGCTTTTACCCTTAAGCTTACCCTTACCCTTACCCTTACCCTTACCCTTGCTTTCACCCTTAAGCTTACCCTTACCCTTACCCTTACCCTTAAGCTTACCCTTACCCTTACCCTTACCCTTACCCTTACCCTTACCCTTACCCTTGCTTTTACCCTTAAGCTTACCCTTACCCTTACCCTTAACCTTACCCCTACCCTTACCCTTACCCTTACCCTTACCCTTGCTTTTACCCTTAGGCTTACCCTTACCTTTACTCTTACCCTTACCCTTACCCTTACCCTTACCCTTACCCTTACCCTTACCCTTACCCTTACCCTTACCTATACCCTTACCCTTGCTTTTACCCTTAAGCTTACCCTTACCCTTACCCTTACCCTTACCCTTACCCTTACCCTTACTCTTGCTTTCACCCTTAAGCTTACCCTTACCCTTACCCTTACCCTTACCCTTACCCTCGCTTTTACCCTTAGGCTTACCCTTACCCTTTCCCTTACCCTTACCCTTGCTTTCACCCTTACCCTTACCCTTACCCTTACCCTTACCCTTACCCTTGCTTTTACCCTTAGGCTTACCCTTACCTTTACCCTTACCCTAACCCTTACCCTTACCCTTACCCTTACCCTTACCCTTGCTTTTACCCTTAAGCTTACCCTTACCCTTACCCTTACGCTTACCCTTACCCTTACCCTTACCCTTGCTTTTACCCTTAAGCTTACCCTTACCCTTACCCTTACCCTTACCCTTACCCTTACCCTTACCCTTACCCTTACCCTTACCCTTACCCTTACCCTTACCCTTACCCTTGCTTTTACCCTTAAGCTTACCCTTACCCTTACCCTTACCCTTACCCTTACCCTAACCCTTACCCTTGCTTTTACCCTTAAGCTTACCCTTACCCTTACCCTTACCCTTACCCTTACCCTTACCCTTACCCTTACCTTTACCCTTACCCTTACCCTTACCCTCACCCTTACCCTTACCCTTACCCTTACCCTCACCCTTGCTTTTACCCTTAAGCTTACCCTTACCCTTACCCTTACCCTTACCCTTACCCTTACCCTTACCCTTACTTTTACCCTTACCCTTACCCTTGCTTTTACCCTTAAGCTTACCCTTACCCCTACCCTTACCCTTACCCTTACCCTTACCCTTACCCTTACCCTTACCCTTGCTTTTACCCTTAGGCTTACCCTTACCTTTACCCTTACCCTTACCCTTACCCTTACCCTTACCCTTACCCTTACCCTTACCCTTGCTTTTACCCTTAAGCTTACCCTTACCCTTACCCTTACCCTTACCCTTACCCTTACCCTTACCCTTGCTTTTACCCTAAAGCTTACCCTTACCCTTACCCTTACCCTTACCCTTACCCTTGCTTTTACCCTTAGGCTTACCCCTACCCTTACCCTTACCCTTACCCTTGCTTTTACCCTTAAGCTTACCCTTACCCTTACCCTTACTCTTACCCTTACCCTTACCCTTACCCTTACCCTTACCCTTACCCTTACCCTTACCCTTACCCTTACCCTTACCCTTACCCTTACCCTTGCTTTTACCCTTAGGCTTACCCTTACCCTTACCCTTACCCCAACCCTTACCCTTACCCTTACCCTTACCCTTACCCTTGCTTTTACCCTTAAGCTTACCCTTACCCTTACCCTTACCCTTACCCTTACCCTTACCCTTGCATTTACCCTTAAGCTTACCCTTACCCTTACCCTTACCCTTACCCTTACCCTTACCCTTACCCTTACCCTTACCCTTGCTTTTACCCTTAAGCTTACCCTTACCCTTACCCTTACCCTTACCCTTACCCTTACCCTTACCTTACCCTTACCCTTACCCTTATCCTTGCTTTTACCCTTAGGCTTACCCTTACCTTTACCCTTACCCTTACCCTTTCCCTTACCCTTACCCTTGCTTTTACCCTTAAGCTTACCCTTACCCTTACCCTTACCCTTACCCTTAAGCTTACCCTTACCCTTACCCTTACCCTTACCCTTACCCTTACCCTTACCCTTACCCTTACCCTTACCCTTACCCTTACCCTTACCCTTACCCTTGCTTTTACCCTTAAGCTTACCCTTACCCTTACCCTTACCCTTACCCTAACCCTTGCTTTTACCCTTAAGCTTACCCTTTCCCTTACCCTTACCCTTACCCTTAAGTTTTCCCTTACCCTTACCCTTACCCTTACCCTTACCCTTACCCTTACCCTTACCCTTACCCTTACCCTTACCCTTACCCTTACCCTTACCCTTACCCTCACCCTTGCTTTTACCCTTAAGCTTACCCTTACCCTTACCCTTACCCTTAAGCTTACCCTTACCCTTACCCTTACCCTTACCCTTACCCTTACCCTCACCCTTACCCTTACCCTTGCTTTTACCCTTAAGCTTACCCTTACCCTTACCCTTACCCTTACCCTTAAGCTTACCCTTACCCTTACCCTTACCCTTACCCTTACCCTTACCCTTGCTTTTACCCTTAAGCTTACCCTTACCCTCACCCTTACCCTTACCCTTAAGCTTACCCTTACCCTTACCCTTACCCTTACCCTTACCCTTACCCTTACCCTTACCCTTACCCTTACCCTTACCCTTACCCTTACCCTTGCTTTTACCCTTAAGCTTACCCTTACCCTTACCCTTACCCTTACCCTTGCTTTCACCCTTAAGCTTACCCTTACCCTTACCCTTACCCTTAAGCTTACCCTTACCCTTACCCTTACCCTTACCCTTACCCTTACCCTTACCCTTACCCTTGCTTTTACCCTTAAGCTTACCCTTACCCTTACCCTTAACCTTACCCTTACCCTTACCCTTACCCTGACCCTTACCCTTGCTTTTACCCTTAGGCTTACCCTTACCTTTACTCTTACCCTTACCCTTACCCTTACCCTTACCCTTACCCTTACCCTTACCCTTACCCTTACCCTTACCTTTACCCTTACCCTTGCTTTTACCCTTAAGCTTACCCTTACCCTTACCCTTACCCTTACCCTTACCCTTACCCTTACTCTTGCTTTTACCCTTAAGCTTACCCTTACCCTTACCCTTACCCTCACCCTTACCCTCGCTTTTACCCTTAGGCTTACCCTTACCCTTTCCCTTACCCTTACCCTTGCTTTCACCCTTAAGCTTACCCTTACCCTTACCCTTACCCTTACCCTTACCCTTACCCTTACCCTTACCCTTACCCTTACCCTTACCCTTACCCTTACCCTTACCCTTACCCTAACCCTTACCCTTACCCTTACCCTTACCCTTACCCTTGCTTTTACCCTTAGGCTTACCCTTACCCTTACCCTTACCCTTACCCTTGCTTTTACCCTTAAGCTTACCCTTACCCTTACCCTTACCCTTACTCTTACCCTTACCCTTACCCTTACCCTTACCCTTGCTCTTACCCTTAGGCTTACCCTTACCTTTACCCTTACCCTTACCCTTACCCTTACCCTTACCCTTACCCTTACCCTTACCCTTGCTTTTACCCTTAAGCTAACCCTTACCCTTACCCTTACCCTTAACCTTACCCCTACCCTTGCTTTTACCCTTAAGCTCACCCTTACCCTTACCCTTACCCTTACCCTTACCCTTACCCTTACACTTACCCTTACCCTGACCCTTACCCTTGCTTTTACCCTTAAGCTTACCCTTACCCTTACCCTTACCCTTACCCTTAAGCTTACCCTTACCCTTACCCTTATCCTTACCCTTACCCTTACCCTTACCCTTGCTTTTACCCTTAAGCTTACCCTTACCCTTACCCTTACCCTTACCCTTACCCTTACCCTTGCTTTTACCCTTAAGCTTACCCTTACCCTTACCCTTACCCTTACCCTTACCCTTGCTTTTACCCTTACCCTTACCCTTACCCTTACCCTTACCCTTACCCTTGCTTTTACCCTTAAGCTTACCCTTACCCTTACCCTTACCCTTACCCTAACCCTTACCCTTAACCTTACCCTTACCCTTACCCTTACCCTTACCCTTACCCTTACCCTTACCCTTACCCTTACCCTTGCTTTTACCCTTAAGCTTACCCTTACCCTTACCCTTACCCTTACACTTACCCTTACCCTTACCCTTACCCTTACCCTTACCCTTGCTTTTACCCTTAGGCTTACCCTTACCTTTACCCTTACCATTACCCTTACCCTTACCCTTACCCTTACCCTTACCCTTACCCTTGCTTTTACCCTTAAGCTTACCCTTACCCTTACCCTTACCCTTACCCTTACCCTTACCCTTACCCTTACCCTTACCCTTACCCTTACCCTTGCTTTTACCCTTAAGCTTACCCTTACCCTTACCCTTACCCTTACCCTTACCCTTACCCTTACCCTTACCCTTACCCTTACCCTTACCCTTACCCTTACCCTTACCCTTACCCTTACCCTTACCCTTACCCTTACCCTTGCTTTTACCCTTAAGCTTACCCTTACTCTTACCCTTACTCTTACCCTTACCCTTACCCTTACCCTTACCCTTGCTTTTACCCTTAAGCTTACCCTTACCCTTACCTTTACCCTTACCCTTACCCTTACCCTTACCCTTACCCTTACCCTTACCCTTACCCTTACCCTTACCCTTACCCTTACCCTTACCCTTACCCTTGCTTTTACCCTTAGGCTTACCCTTACCTTTAGCCTTACCCTTACCCTTACCCTTACCCTTACCCTTACCCTTACCCTTGCTTTTACCCTTAAGCTTACCCTTACCCTTACCCTTACCCTTACCCTTTCCCTTACCCTTACCCTTACCCTTACCCTTACCCTTGCTTTTACCCTTAAGCTTACCCTTACCCTTACCCTTACCCTTACACTTACCCTTGCTTTTACCCTTAGGCTTACCCTTACCCTTACCCTTACCCTTACCCTTAAGCTTACCCTTACCCTTACCCTTACCCTTACCCTTACCCTTACCCTTACCCTTACCCTTACCCTTACCCTTACCCTTACCCTTACCCTTACCCTTGCTTTTACCCTTAAGCTTACCCTTACCCTTACCCTTACCCTTACTCTTACCCTTACCCTTACCCTTGCTTTGACCCTTAGGCTTACCCTTACCTTTACCCTTACCCTTACCCTTACCCTTACCCTTACCCTTACCCTTACCCTTACCCTTACCCTTACCCTTACCCTTGCTTTTACCCTTAAGCTTACCCTTACCCTTACCCTTACCCTTACCCTTACCCTTACCCTTACCCTTGCTTTTACCCTTAAGCTTACCCTTACCCTTACCCTTACCCTTACCCTTACCCTTGCTTTTACCCTTAGGCTTACCCTTACCCTTACCCTTACCCTTACCCTTGCTTTTACCCTTAAGCTTACCCTTACCCTTACCCTTACCCTTACCCTTACCCTTACCCTTACCCTTACCCTTACCCTTACCCTTACCCTTACCCTTACCCTTACCCTTACCCTTACCCTTACCCTTACCCTTGCTTTTACCCTTAGGCTTAACCTTACCTTTACCCTTACCCTTACCCTTACCCTTACCCTTACCCTTACCCTTACCCTTACCCTTACCCTTACCCTTACCCTTACCCTTACCCTTACCCTTGCTTTTACCCTTAAGCTTACCCTTACCCTTACCCTTACCCTTACCCTTACCCTTACCCTTACCCTTACCCTTGCTTTTACCCTTAAGCTCACCCTTACCCTTACCCTTACCCTTACCCTCACCCTTACCCTTACCCTTACCCTTGCTTATACCCTTAAGCTTACCCTTACCCTTACCCTTACCCTTACCCTTACCCTTACCCTTACCCTTACCCTTACCCTTACCCTTACCCTTACCCTTACCCTTACCCTCACCCTTACCCTTGCCTTTACCCTTAGGCTTACCCTTACCTTTACCCTTACCCTTACCCTTACCCTTACCCTTACCCTTACCCTTACCCTTACCCTTGCTTTTACCCTTAAGCTTACCCTTACCCTTACCCTTACCCTTACCCTTACCCTAACCCTTACCCTTGCTTTTACCCTTAAGCTTACCCTTACCTTTACCCTTACCCTTACCCTTACCCTTACCCTTACCCTTACCCTTGCTTTTACCCTTAAGCTTACCCTTACCCTTACCCTTACCTTTACCCTTACCCTTACCCTTACCCTTACCCTTACCCTTACCCTTACCCTTACCCTTGCTTTGACCCTTAGGCTTACCCTCACCTTTACCCTTACCCTTACCCTTACCCTTACCCTTACCCTTACCCTTACCCTTACCCTTGCTTTTACCCTTAAGCTTACCCTTACCCTTACCCTTACCCTTACCCTTACCCTCACCCTTACCCTTGCTTTTACCCTTAAGCTTACCCTTACCCTTACCCTTACCCTTACCCTTACCCTTGCTTTTACCCTTAGGCTTACCCTTACCCTTACCCTTACCCTTACCCTTGCTTTTACCCTTAAGCTTACCCTTACCCTTACCCTTACCCTTACCCTTACCCTTACCCTTACCCTTACCCTTACCCTTACCCTTACCCTTACCCTTACCCTTACCCTTACCCTTACCCTTGCTTTTACCCTTAGGCTTAACCTTACCTTTACCCTTACCCTTACCCTTACCCTTACCCTTACCCTTACCCTTACCCTTACCCTTACCCTTACCCTTACCCTTACCCTTACCCTTACCCTTACCCTTGCTTTTACCCTTAAGCTTACCCTTACCCTTACCCTTACCCTTACCCTTACCCTTACCCTTACACTTGCTTTCACCCTTAAGCTTACCCTTACCCTTACCCTTACCCTTACCCTCACCCTTACCCTTACCCTTACCCTTGCTTATACCCTTAAGCTTACCCTTACCCTTACCCTTACCCTTACCCTTACCCTTACCCTTACCCTTACCCTTACCCTTACCCTTACCCTTACCCTTACCCTTACCCTTACCCTTACCCTTACCCTTACCCTTACCCTTACACTTACCCTTGCTTTTACCCTTAGGCTTACCCTTACCCTTACCCTTACCCTTACCCTTAAGCTTACCCTTACCCTTACCCTTACCCTTACCCTTACCCTTACCCTTACCCTTACCCTTACCCTTACCCTTGCTTTTACCCTTAAGCTTACCCTTACCCTTTCCTTTACCCTTACCCTTACCCTTACCCTTACCCTTACCCTTACCCTTACCCTTACCCTTACCCTTACCCTTACCCTTACCCTTGCTTTGACCCTTAGGCTTACCCTCACCTTTACCCTTACCCTTACCCTTACCCTTACCCTTACCCTTACCCTTACCCTTACCCTTGCTTTTACCCTTAAGCTTACCCTTACCCTGACCCTTACCCTTACCCTTACCCTTACCCTTACCCTTGCTTTTACCCTTAAGCTTACCCTTACCCTTACCCTTACCCTTACCCTTACCCTTGCTTTTACCCTTAGGCTTACCCTTACCCTTACCCTTACCCTTACCCTTGCTTTTACCCTTAGGCTTACCCTTACCCTTACCCTTACCCTTACCCTTACCCTTACCCTTACCCTTACCCTTACCCTTACCCTTACCCTTACCCTTACCCTTACCCTTACCCTTACCCTTACCCTTGCTTTTACCCTTAGGCTTAACCTTACCTTTACCCTTACCCTTATCCTTACCCTTACCCTTACCCTTACCCTTACCCTTACCCTTACCCTTACCCTTACCCTTACCCTTACCCTTACCCTTGCTTTTACCCTTAAGCTTACCCTTACCCTTACCCTTACCCTTACCCTTACCCTTACCCTTACCCTTGCTTTTACCCTTAAGCTTACCCTTACCCTTACCCTTACCCTTACCCTCACCCTTACCCTTACCCTTACCCTTGCTTATACCCTTAAGCTTACCCTTACCCTTACCCTTACCCTTACCCTTACCCTTACCCTTACCCTTACCCTTACCCTTACCCTTACCCTTACCCTTACCCTTACCCTTACCCTTACCCTTACCCTTGCTTTTACCCTTAAGCTTACCCTTACCCTTACCCTTACCCTTACCCTTTCCCTTACCCTTGCTTTTACCCTTAGGCTTACCCTTACCCTTACCCTTACCCTTACCCTTGCTTTTACCCTTAAGCTTAACCTTACCCTTACCCTTACCCTTACTCTTACCCTTACCCTTACCCTTACCCTTACCCTTGCTTTTACCCTTAGGCTTACCCTTACCTTTACCCTTACCCTTACCCTTACCCTTACCCTTACCCTTACCCTTACCCTTACCCTTACCCTTGCTTTTACCCTTAAGCTAACCCTTACCCTTACCCTTACCCTTACCCTTACCCTTAACCTTACCCTTACCCTTGCTTTTACCCTTAAGCTCACCCTTACCCTTACCCTTACCCTTACCCTTACACTTACCCTTACCCTTACCCTTACCCTTGCTTTTACCCTTAAGCTTACCCTTACCCTTACCCTTACCCTTAAGCTTACCCTTACCCTTACCCTTACCCTTACCCTTACCCTTACCCTTACCCTTACCCTTACCCTTACCCTTGCTTTTACCCTTAAGCTTACCCTTACCCTTAACCTTACCCTTGCTTTTACCCTTAAGCTTACCCTTACCCTTACCCTTACCCTTACCCTTACCCTTAAGCTTACCCTTACCCTTACCCTTACCCTTACCCTTACCCTTACCCTTACCCTAACCCTTACCCTTAACCTTACCCTTACCCTTACCCTTACCCTTACCCTTGCTTTTACCCTTAGGCTTACCCTTACCTTTACCCTTACCATTACCCTTACCCTTACCCTTACCCTTACCCTTGCTTTTACCCTTAAGCTTACCCTTACCCTTACCCTTACCCTTACCCTTACCCTTACCCTTACCCTTACCCTTACCCTTACCCTTACCCTTACCCTTGCTTTTACCCTTAAGCTTACCCTTACCCTTACCCTTACCCTTACCCTTACCCTTACCCTTACCCTTACCCTTACCCTTACCCTTACCCTTGCTTTTACCCTTAAGCTTACCCTTACCCTTACCCTTACTCTTATCCTTACCCTTACCCTTACCCTTACCCTTACCCTTGCTTTTACCCTTAAGCTTACCCTTACCCTTACCTTTACCCTTACCCTTACCCTTACCCTTACCCTTACCCTTACCCTTACCCTTACCCTTACCCTTACCCTTACTATTACCCTTACCCTTACCCTTACCCTTGCTTTTACCCTTAGGCTTACCCTTACCTTTAGCCTAACCCTTACCCTTACCCTTACCCTTACCCTTACCCTTACCCTTGCTTTTACCCTTAAGCTTACCCTTACCCTTACCCTTACCCTTACCCTTACCCTTGCTTTTACCCTTAAGCTTACCCTTACCCTTACCCTTACCCTTACACTTACCCTTGCTTTTACCCTTAGGCTTACCCTTACCCTTACCCTTACCCTTACCCTTAAGCTTACCCTTACCCTTACCCTTACCCTTACCCTTACCCTTACCCTTACCCTTACCCTTACCCTTACCCTTACCCTTGCTTTTACCCTTAAGCTTACCCTTACCCTTACCCTTACCCTTACCCTTACCCTTACCCTTACCCTTACCCTTACCCTTGCTTTGACCCTTAGGCTTACCCTTACCTTTACCCTTACCCTTACCTTTACCCTTACCCTTACCCTTACCCTTACCCTTACCCTTACCCTTACCCTTACCCTTGCTTTTACCCTTAAGCTTACCCTTACCCTTACCCTTACCTTTACCCTTACCCTTACCCTTACCCTTGCTTTTACCCTTAAGCTTACCCTTACCCTTACCCTTACCCTTACCTTTACCCTTGCTTTTACCCTTAGGCTTACCCTTACCCTTACCCTTACCCTTACCCTTGCTTTTACCCTTAAGCTTACCCTTACCCTTACCCTTACCCTTACCCTTACCCTTACCCTTACCCTTACCCTTACCCTTACCCTTACCCTTACCCTTACCCTTACCCTTACCCTTACCCTTACCCTTACCCTTACCCTTGCTTTTACCCTTAGGCTTAACCTTACCTTTACCCTTACCCTTACCCTTACCCTTACCCTTACCCTTACCCTTACCCTTACCCTTACCCTTACCCTTACCCTTACCCTTGCTTTTACCCTTAAGCTTACCCTTACCCTTACCCTTACCCTTACCCTTACCCTTACCCTTACCCTTGCTTTTACCCTTAAGCTTACCCTTACCCTTACCCTCACCCTTACCCTCACCCTTACCCTTACCCTTACCCTTGCTTATACCCTTAAGCTTACCCTTACCCTTACCCTTACCCTTACCCTTACCCTTACCCTTACCCTTACCCTTACCCTTACCCTTACCCTTACCCTTACCCTTACCCTTACCCTTACCCTTACCCTTACCCTTACCCTTACCCTTACCCTTACCCTTACCCTTACCCTTACCCTTACCCTTACCCTTACCCTTACCCTTACCCTTACCCTTGCTTTTACCCTTAGGCTTAACCTTACCTTTACCCTTACCCTTACCCTTACCCTTACCCTTACCCTTACCCTTACCCTTACCCTTACCCTTACCCTTACCCTTACCCTTACCCTTACCCTTACCCTTGCTTTTACCCTTAAGCTTACCCTTTCCCTTACCCTTACCCTTACCCTTACCCTTACCCTTGCTTTTACCCTTAAGCTCACCCTTACCCTTACCCTTACCCTTACCCTCACCCTTACCCTTACCCTTACCCTTGCTTATACCCTTAAGCTTACCCTTACCCTTACCCTTACCCTTACCCTTACCCTTACCCTTACCCTTACCCTTACCCTTACCCTTACCCTTACCCTTGCTTTTACCCTTAGGCTTACCCTTACCTTTACCCTTACCCTTACCCTTACCCTTACCCTTACCCTTACCCTTACCCTTACCCTTGCTTTTACCCTTAAGCTTACCCTTACCCTTACCCTTACCCTTACCCTTACCCTAACCCTTACCCTTGCTTTTACCCTTAAGCTTACCCTTACCTTTACCCTTACCCTTACCCTTACCCTTACCCTTACCCTTACCCTTACCCTTGCTTTTACCCTTAAGCTTACCCTAACCCTTACCCTTACCCTTACCCTCACCCTTACCCTTACCCTTACCCTTACCCTTATCCTTACCCTTGCTTTTACCCTTAAGCTTACCCTTACCCTTACCCTTACCCTTACCCTTACCCTTACCCTCACCCTTACCTTTACCCTTACCCTTACCCTTACCCTTACCCTTACCCTTACCCTTACCCTTACCCTTACCCTTGCTTTTACCCTTAAGCTTACCCTTACCCTTACCCTTACCCTTACCCTTACCTTTACCCTTGCTTTTACCCTTAAGCTTACCCTTACCCTTACCCTTACCCTTAACCTAAACCTTGCTTTTACCCTTAAGCTTACCCTTACCCTTACCCTTACCCTTACCCTTACCTTTACCCTTGCTTTTACCCTTAAGCTTACCCTTACCCTTACCCTTACCCTTACCCTTACCCTTGCTTTTACCCTTAGGCTTACCCTTACCCTTACTCTTACCCTTACCCTTGCTTTTACCCTTAAGCTTACCCTTACCCTTACCCTTACTCTTACCCTTACCCTTACCCTTACCCTTACCCTTACCCTTACCCTTACCCTTACCCTTACCCTTACCCTTACCCTTACCCTTACCCTTACCCTTACCCTTGCTTTTACCCTTAGGCTTACCCTTACCTTTACCCTTACCCTAACCCTTACCCTTACCCTTACCCTTACCCTTACCCTTGCTTTTACCCTTAAGCTTACCCTTACCCTTACCCTTACGCTTACCCTTACCCTTACCCTTGCTTTTACCCTTAAGCTTACCCTTACCCTTACCCTTACCCTTACCCTTACCCTTACCCTTACCCTTACCCTTGCTTTTACCCTTAAGCTTACCCTTACCCTTACCCTTACCCTTACCCTTACCCTAACCCTTACCCTTGCTTTTACCCTTAAGCTTACCCTTACCCTTACCCTTACCCTTGCCCTTACCCTTACCCTTACCTTTACCCTTACCCTTACCCTTACCCTCACCCTTACCCTTACCCTTACCCTTACCCTTACCCTTGCTTTTACCCTTAAGCTTACCCTTACCCTTACCCTTACCCTTACCCTTACCCTTACCCTTACTTTTACCCTTACCCTTACCCTTGCTTTTACCCTTAAGCTTACCCTTACCCTTACCCTTACCCTTACCCTTACCCTTACCCTTACCCTTACCCTTACCCTTACCCTTGCTTTTACCCTTAGGCTTACCCTTACCTTTACCCTTACCCTTACCCTTACACTTACCCTTACCCTTACCCCTACCCTTACCCTTACCCTTGCTTTTACCCTTAAGCTTACCCTTACCCTTACCCTTACCCTTACCCTTACCCTTACCCTTACCCTTACCCTTACCCTTACCCTTGCTTTTACCCTAAAGCTTACCCTTACCCTTACCCTTACCCTTACCCTTACCCTTGCTTTTACCCTTAGGCTTACCCTTACCCTTACCATTACCCTTACCCTTGCTTTTACCCTTAAGCTTACCCTTACCCTTACCCTTACTCTTACCCTTACCCTTACCCTTACCCTTACCCTTACCCTTACCCTTACCCTTACCCTTACCCTTACCCTTACCCTTACCCTTACCCTTGCTTTTACCCTTAGGCTTACCCTTACCCTTACCCTTACCCCAACCCTTACCCTTACCCTTACCCTTACCCTTACCCTTGCTTTTACCCTTAAGCTTACCCTTACCCTTACCCTTACCCTTACCCTTGCTTTTACCCTTAAGCTTACCCTTACCCTTACCCTTACCCTTACCCTTACCCTTACCCTTACCCTTACCCTTACCCTTGCTTTTACCCTTAAGCTTACCCTTACCCTTACCCTTACCCTTACCCTTACCCTTACCTTACCCTTACCCTTACCCTTATCCTTGCTTTTACCCTTAGGCTTACCCTTACCTTTACCCTTACCCTTACCCTTTCCCTTACCCTTACCCTTGCTTTTACCCTTAAGCTTACCCTTACCCTTACCCTTACCCTTACCCTTAAGCTTACCCTTACCCTTACCCTTACCCTTACCCTTACCCTTACCCTTACCCTTACCCTTACCCTTACCTTTACCCTTACCCTTACCCTTACCCTTACCCTTACCCTTGCTTTTACCCTTAAGCTTACCCTTAGCCTTACCCTTACCCTTACCCTAACCCTTGCTTTTACCCTTAAGCTTACCCTTTCCCTTACCCTTACCCTTACCCTTAAGTTTTCCCTTACCCTTACCCTTACCCTTACCCTTACCCTTACCCTTACCCTTACCCTTACCCTTACCCTTACCCTTACCCTTACCCTTACCCTTACCCTTACCCTTGCTTTTACCCTTAAGCTTACCCTTACCCTTACCCTTACCCTTAAGCTTACCCTTACCCTTACCCTTACCCTTACCCTTACCCTCACCCTTACCCTTACCCTTGCTTTTACCCTTAAGCTTACCATTACCCTTACCCTTACCCTTACCCTTTAGCTTACCCTTACCCTTACCCTTACCCTTACCCTTACCCTTACCCTTGCTTTTACCCTTAAGCTTACCCTTACCCTCACCCTTACCCTTACCCTTAAGCTTACACTTACCCTTACCCTTACCCTTACCCTTACCCTTACCCTTACCCTTACCCTTACCCTTACCCTTACCCTTACCCTTACCCTTGCTTTTACCCTTAAGCTTACCCTTACCCTTACCCTTACCCTTACCCTTGCTTTCACCCTTAAGCTTACCCTTACCCTTACCCCTACCCTTAAGCTTACCCTTACCCTTACCCTTACCCTTACCCTTACCCTTACCCTTACCCTTGCTTTTACCCTTAAGCTTACCCTTACCCTTACCCTTAACCTTACCCTTACCCTTACCCTTACCCTTACCCTTACCCTTGCTTTTACCCTTAGGCTTACCCTTACCTTTACTCTTACCCTTACCCTTACCCTTACCATTACCCTTACCCTTACCCTTACCCTTACCCTTACCTTTACCCTTACCCTTGCTTTTACCCTTAAGCTTACCCTTACCCTTACCCTTACCCTTACCCTTACCCTTACTCTTGCTTTTACCCTTAAGCTTACCCTTACCCTTACCCTTACCCTTACCCTTACCCTCGCTTTTACCCTTAGGCTTACCCTTACCCTTTCCCTTACCCTTACCCTTGCTTTCACCCTTAAGCTTACCCTTACCCTTACCCTTACCCTTACCCTTACCCTTACCCTTACCCTTACCCTTACCCTTACCCTAACCCTTACCCTTACCCTTACCCTTACCCTTACCCTTGCTTTTACCCTTAGGCTTACCCTTACCTTTACCCTTACCCTTACCCTTACCCTTACCCTTACCCTTGCTTTTACCCTTAAGCTTACCCTTACCCTTACCCTTACCCTTACCCTTACCCTTACCCTTACCCTTACCCTTACCCTTGCTTTTACCCTTAAGTTTACCCTTACCCTTACCCTTACCCTTACCCTTACCCTTACCCTTACCCTTACCATCACCCTTGCTTTTACCCTTAAGCTTACCCTTACCCTTACCCTTACCCTTACCCTTACCCTTACCCTTGCTTTTACCCTTAAGCTTACCCTTACCCTTACCCTTACCCTTACCCTTACCCTTGCTTTTACCCTTAGGCTTACCCTTACCCTTACCCTTACCCTTACCCTTGCTTTTACCCTTAAGCTTACCCTTACCCTTACCCTTACCCTTACTCTTACCCTTACCCTTACCCTTACCCTTACCCTTGCTCTTACCCTTAGGCTTACCCTTACCTTTACCCTTACCCTTACCCTTACCCTTACCCTTACCCTTACCCTTACCCTTGCTTTTACCCTTAAGCTAACCCTTACCCTTACCCTTACCCTCAACCTTACCCCTACCCTTGCTTTTACCCTTAAGCTCACCCTTACCCTTACCCTTACCCTTACCCTTACCCTTACCCTTACACTTACCCTTACCCTGACCCTTACCCTTGCTTTTACCCTTAAGCTTACCCTTACCCTTACCCTTACCCTTAAGCTTACCCTTACCCTTACCCTTACCCTTACCCTTACCCTTACCCTTACCCTTGCTTTTACCCTTAAGCTTACCCTTACCCTTACCCTTACCCTTACCCTTACCCTTACCCTTGCTTTTACCCTTAAGCTTACCCTTACCCTTACCCTTACCCTTACCCTTACCCTTGCTTTTACCCTTACCCTTACCCTTACCCTTACCCTTACCCTTACCCTTGCTTTTACCCTTAAGCTTACCCTTACCCTTACCCCTACCCTTACCCTAACCCTTACCCTTAACCTTACCCTTACCCTTACCCTTACCCTTACCCTTACCCTTACCCTTACACTTACCCTTGCTTTTACCCTTAAGCTTACCCTTACCCTTACCCTTACCCTTACACTTACCCTTACCCTTACCCTTACCCTTACCCTTACCCTTGCTTTTACCCTTAGGCTTACCCTTACCTTTACCCTTACCATTACCCTTACCCTTACCCTTACCCTTACCCTTACCCTCACCCTTGCTTTTACCCTTAAGCTTACCCTTACCCTTACCCTTACCCTTACCCTAACCCTTACCCTTACCCTTACCCTTACCCTTACCCTTGCTTTTACCCTTAAGCTTAACCTTACTCTTACCCTTACTCTTACCCTTACCCTTACCCTTACCCTTACCCTTGCTTTTACCCTTAAGCTTACCCTTACCCTTACCTTTACCCTTACCCTTACCCTTACCCTTACCCTTACCCTTACCCTTACCCTTACCCTTACCCTTACCCTTACCCTTGCTTTTACCCTTAGGCTTACCCTTACCTTTAGCCTTACCCTTACCCTTACCCTTACCCTTACCCTTACCCTTACCCTTGCTTTTACCCTTAAGCTTACCCTTACCCTTACCCTTACCCTTACCCTTTCCCTTACCCTTACCCTTACCCTTACCCTTACCCTTGCTTTTACCCTTAAGCTTACCCTTACCCTTACCCTTACCCTTACACTTACCCTTGCTTTTACCCTTAGGCTTACCCTTACCCTTACCCTTACCCTTACCCTTAAGCTTACACTTAACCTTACCCTTACCCTTACCCTTACCCTTACCCTTACCCTTACCCTTACCCTTGCTTTTACCCTTAAGCTTACCCTTACCCTTACCCTTACCCTTACCCTTACTCTTACCCTTACCCTTACCCTTGCTTTGACCCTTAGGCTTACCCTTACCTTTACCCTTACCCTTACCCTTACCCTTACCCTTACCCTTACCCTTACCCTTACCCTTACCCTTACCCTTGCTTTTACCCTTAAGCTTACCCTTACCCTTACCCTTACCCTTACCCTTACCCTTACCCTTACCCTTGCTTTTACCCTTAAGCTTACCCTTACCCTTACCCTTACCCTTACCCTTACCCTTGCTTTTACCCTTAGGCTTACCCTTACCCTTACCCTTACCCTTACCCTTGCTTTTACCCTTAAGCTTACCCTTACCCTTACCCTTACCCTTACCCTTACCCTTACCCTTACCCTTACCCTTACCCTTACCCTTACCCTTACCCTTACCCTTACCCTTACCCTTACCCTTACCCTTACCCTTACCCTTACCCTTACCCTTACCCTTACCCTTACCCTTGCTTTTACCCTTAGGCTTAACCTTACATTTACCCTTACCCTTACCCTTACCCTTACCCTTACCCTTACCCTTACCCTTACCCTTACCCTTACCCTTACCCTTACCCTTACCCTTACTTTTACCCTTAAGCTTACCCTTACCCTTACCCTTACCCTTACCCTTACCCTTACCCTTACCCTTGCTTTTACCCTTAAGCTCACCCTTACCCTTACCCTTACCCTTACCCTCACCCTTACCCTTACCCTTACCCTTGCTTATACCCTTAAGCTTACCCTTACCCTTACCCTTACCCTTAACCTTACCCTTTCCCTTACCCTTACCCTTACCCTTACCCTTACCCTCACCCTTACCCTTGCCTTTACCCTTAGGCTTACCCTTACCTTTACCCTTACCCTTACCCTTACCCTTACCCTTACCCTTACCCTTACCCTTACCCTTGCTTTTAACCTTAAGCTTACCCTTACCCTTACCCTTACCCTTACCCTTACCCTAACCCTTACCCTTGCTTTTACCCTTAAGCTTACCCTTACATTTACCCTTACCCTTACCCTTACCCTTACCCTTACCCTTACCCTTGCTTTTACCCTTAAGCTTACCCTTACCCTTACCCTTACCTTTACCCTTACCCTTACCCTTACCCTTACCCTTACCCTTACCCTTACCCTTACCCTTACCCTTGCTTTGACCCTTAGGCTTACCCTCACCTTTACCCTTACCCTTACCCTTACCCTTACCCTTACCCTTACCCTTACCCTTACCCTTGCTTTTACCCTTAAGCTTACCCTTACCCTTACCCTTACCCTTACCCTTACCCTTACCCTTACCCTTACCCTTACCCTTGCTTTTACCCTTAAGCTTACCCTTACCCTTACCCTTACCCTTACCCTTACCCTTGCTTTTACCCTTAGGCTTACCCTTACCCTTACCCTTACCCTTACCCTTGCTTTTACCCTTAAGCTTACCCTTACCCTTACCCTTACCCTTACCCTTACCCTTACCCTTACCCTTACCCTTACCCTTACCCTTACCCTTACCCTTACCCTTACCCTTACCCTTACCCTTACCCTTACCCTTACCCTTACCCTTACCCTTACCCTTGCTTTTACCCTTAGGCTTAACCTTACCTTTACCCTTACCCTTACCCTTACCCTTACCCTTACCCTTACCCTTACCCTTACCCTTACCCTTACCCTTACCCTTACCCTTACCCTTACCCTTACCCTTACCCTTACCCTTGCTTTTACCCTTAAGCTTACCCTTACCCTTACCCTTACCCTTACCCTTACCCTTACCCTTACCCTTGCTTTCACCCTTAAGCTTACCCTTACCCTTACCCTTACCCTTACCCTCACCCTTACCCTTACCCTTACCCTTGCTTATACCCTTAAGCTTACCCTTACCCTTACCCTTACCCTTACCCTTACCCTTACCCTTACCCTTACCCTTACCCTTACCCTTACCCTTACCCTTACCCTTACCCTTACCCTTACACTTACCCTTGCTTTTACCCTTAGGCTTACCCTTACCCTTACCCTTACCCTTACCCTTAAGCTTACCCTTACCCTTACCCTTACCCTTACCCTTTCCCTTACCCTTACCCTTACCCTTACCCTTGCTTTTACCCTTAAGCTTACCCTTACCCTTTCCTTTACCCTTACCCTTACCCTTACCCTTACCCTTACCCTTACCCTTACCCTTACCCTTGCTTTGACCCTTAGGCTTACCCTCACCTTTACCCTTACCCTTACCCTTACCCTTACCCTTACCCTTACCCTTACCCTTGCTTTTACCCTTAAGCTCACCCTTACCCTTACCCTTACCCTTACCCTTACCCTTACCCTTACCCTTGCTTTTACCCTTAAGCTTACCCTTACCCTTACCCTTACCCTTACCCTTACCCTTGCTTTTACCCTTAGGCTTACCCTTACCCTTACCCTTACCCTTACCCTTGCTTTTACCCTTAAGCTCACCCTTACCCTTACCCTTACCCTTACCCTTACCCTTACCCTTACCCTTACCCTTACCCTTACCCTTACCCTTACCCTTACCCTTACCCTTACCCTTACCCTTGCTTTTACCCTTAGGCTTAACCTTACCTTTACCCTTACCCTTATCCTTACCCTTACCCTTACCCTTACCCTTACCCTTACCCTTACCCTTACCCTTACCCTTACCCTTACCCTTACCCTTACCCTTACCCTTGCTTTTACCCTTAAGCTTACCCTTACCCTTACCCTTACCCTTACCCTTACCCTTACCCTTACCCTTGCTTTTACCCTTAAGCTTACCCTTACCTTTACCCTTACCCTTACCCTCACCCTTACCCTTACACTTACCCTTGCTTATACCCTTAAGCTTACCCTTACCCTTACCCTTACCCTTACCCTTACCCTTACCCTTACCCTTACCCTTACCCTTACCCTTACCCTTACCCTTACCCTTACCCTTACCCTTACCCTTACCCTTACCCTTACCCTTACCCTTACCCTTACCCTTGCTTTTACCCTTAAGCTTACCCTTACCCTTACCCTTACCCTTACCCTTTCCCTTACCCTTGCTTTTACCCTTAGGCTTACCCTTACCCTTACCCTTACCCTTACCCTTGCTTTTACCCTTAAGCTTAACCTTACCCTTACCCTTACCCTTACTCTTACCCTTACCCTTACCCTTACCCTTACCCTTGCTTTTACCCTTAGGCTTACCCTTACCTTTACCCTTACCCTTACCCTTACCCTTACCCTTACCCTTACCCTTACCCTTACCCTTACCCTTGCTTTTACCCTTAAGCTAACCCTTACCCTTACCCTTACCCTTACACTTACCCTTAACCTTACCCTTACCCTTGCTTTTACCCTTAAGCTCACCCTTACCCTTACCCTTACCCTTACCCTTACACTTACCCTTACCCTTACCCTTACCCTTGCTTTACCCTTAAGCTTACCCTTACCCTTACCCTTACCCTTAAGCTTACCCTTACCCTTACCCTTACCCTTACCCTTACCCTTACCCTTACCCTTACCCTTACCCTTACCCTTACCCTTGCTTTTACCCTTAAGCTTACCCTTACCCTTACCCTTACCCTTAACCTTACCCTTGCTTTTACCCTTAAGCTTACCCTTACCCTTACCCTTACCCTTACCCTTACCCTTAAGCTTACCCTTACCCTTACCCTTACCCTTACCCTTACCCTTACCCTTACCCTAACCCTTACCCTTAACCTTACCCTTACCCTTACCCTTACCCTTACCCTTGCTTTTACCCTTAGGCTTACCCTTACCTTTACCCTTACCATTACCCTTACCCTTACCCTTACCCTTACCCTTACCCTTACCCTTGCTTTAACCCTTAAGCTTACCCTTACCCTTACCCTTACCCTTACCCTTACCCTTACCCTTACCCTTACCCTTACCCTTGCTTTTACCCTTAAGCTTACCCTTACCCTTACCCTTACCCTTACCCTTACCCTTACCCTTACCCTTACCCTTACCCTTACCCTTACCCTTACCCTTACCCTTGCTTTTACCCTTAAGCTTACCCTTACCCTTACCCTTACTCTTATCCTTACCCTTATCCTTACCCTTACCCTTGCTTTTACCCTTAAGCTTACCCTTACCCTTACCTTTACCCTTACCCTTACCCTTACCCTTACCCTTACCCTTACCCTTACCCTTACCCTTACCCTTACCCTTACCCTTACCCTTACCCTTACCCTTACCCTTACCCTTGCTTTTACCCTTAGGCTTACCCTTACCTTTAGCCTAACCCTTACCCTTACCCTTACCCTTAACCTTACCCTTACCCTTGCTTTTACCCTTAAGCTTACCCTTACCCTTACCCTTACCCTTACCCTTACCCTTGCTTTTACCCTTAAGCTTACCCTTACCCTTACCCTTACCCTTACACTTACCCTTGCTTTTACCCTTAGGCTTACCCTTACCCTTACCCTTACCCTTACCCTTAAGCTTACCCTTACCCTTACCCTTACCCTTACCCTTACCCTTACCCTTACCCTTACCCTTACCCTTACCCTTACCCTTGCTTTTACCCTTAAGCTTACCCTTACTCTTACCCTTACCCTTACCCTTACCCTTACCCTTACCCTCACCCTTACCCTTGCTTTGACCCTTAGGCTTACCCTTACCTTTACCCTTACCCTTACCCTTACCCTTACCCTTACCCTTTCCCTTACTCTTACCCTTACCCTTACCCTTACCCTTACCCTTGCTTTTACCCTTAAGCTTACCCTTACCCTTACCCTTACCCTTACCCTTACCCTTACCCTTACCCTTGCTTTTACCCTTAAGCTTACCCTTACCCTTACCCTTACCCTTACCTTTACCCTTGCTTTTACCCTTAGGCTTACCCTTACCCTTACCCTTACCCTTACCCTTGCTTTTACCCTTAAGCTTACCCTTACCCTTACCCTTACCCTTACCCTTACCCTTGCTTTTACCCTTAGGCTTACCCTTACCCTTACCCTTACCCTTACCCTTGCTTTTACCCTTAAGCTTACCCTTACCCTTACCCTTACCCTTACCCTTACCCTTACCCTTACCCTTACCCTTACTCTTACCCTTACCCTTACCCTTACCCTTACCCTTACCCTTACCCTTGCTTTTACCCTTAGGCTTAACCTTACCTTTACCCTTACCCTTATCCTTACCCTTACCCTTACCCTTACCCTTACCCTTACCCTTACCCTTACCCTTACCCTTACCCTTACCCTTACCCTTACCCTTGCTTTTACCCTTAAGCTTACCCTTACCCTTACCCTTACCCTTACCCTTACCCTTACCCTTACCCTTGCTTTTACCCTTAAGCTTACCCTTACCCTTACCCTTACCCTTACCCTCACCCTTACCCTTACCCTTACCCTTGCTTATACCCTTAAGCTTACCCTTACCCTTACCCTTACCCTTACCCTTACCCTTACCCTTACCCTTACCCTTACCCTTACCCTTACCCTTACCCTTACCCTTACCCTTACCCTTACCCTTACCCTTACCCTTACCCTTACCCTTACCCTTGCTTTTACCCTTTAGCTTACCCTTACCCTTACCCTTACCCTTACCCTTTCCCTTACCCTTGCTTTTACCCTTAGGCTTACCCTTACCCTTACCCTTACCCTTACCCTTGCTTTTACCCTTAAGCTTAACCTTACCCTTACCCTTACCCTTACTCTTACCCTTACCCTTACCCTTACCCTTACCCTTGCTTTTACCCTTAGGCTTACCCTTACCTTTACCCTTACCCTTACCCTTACCCTTACCCTTACCCTTACCCTTACCCTTACCCTTACCCTTGCTTTTACCCTTAAGCTAACCCTTACCCTTACCCTTACCCTTACACTTACCCTTAACCTTACCCTTACCCTTGCTTTTACCCTTAAGCTCACCCTTACCCTTACCCTTACCCTTACCCTTACACTTACCCTTACCCTTACCCTTACCCTTGCTTTACCCTTAAGCTTACCCTTACCCTTACCCTTACCCTTAAGCCTACCCTTACCCTTACCCTTACCCTCACCCTTACCCTTACCCTTACCCTTACCCTTACCCTTACCCTTACCCTTGCTTTTACCCTTAAGCTTACCCTTACCCTTACCCTTACCCTTAACCTTACCCTTGCTTTTACCCTTAAGCTTACCCTTACCCTTACCCTTACCCTTACCCTTACCCTTAAGCTTACCCTTACCCTTACCCTTACCCTTACCCTTACCCTTACCCTTACCCTAACCCTTACCCTTAACCTTACCCTTACCCTTACCCTTACCCTTACCCTTGCTTTTACCCTTAGGCTTACCCTTACCTTTACCCTTACCATTACCCTTACCCTTACCCTTACCCTTACCCTTACCCTTACCCTTGCTTTTACCCTTAAGCTTACCCTTACCCTTACCCTTACCCTTACCCTTACCCTTACCCTTACCCTTACCCTTACCCTTACCCTTACCCTTGCTTTTACCCTTAAGCTTACCCTTACCCTTACCCTTACCCTTACCCTTACCCTTACCCTTACCCTTACCCTTACCCTTACCCTTACCCTTACCCTTGCTTTTACCCTTAAGCTTACCCTTACCCTTACCCTTACTCTTATCCTTACCCTTATCCTTACCCTTACCCTTGCTTTTACCCTTAAGCTTACCCTTACCCTTACCTTTACCCTTACCCTTACCCTTACCCTTACCCTTACCCTTACCCTTACCCTTACCCTTACCCTTACCCTTACCCTTACCCTTACCCTTACCCTTACCCTTACCCTTGCTTTTACCCTTAGGCTTACCCTTACCTTTAGCCTAACCCTTACCCTTACCCTTACCCTTACCCTTACCCTTACCCTTGCTTTTACCCTTAAGCTTACCCTTACCCTTACCCTTACCCTTACCCTTACCCTTGCTTTTACCCTTAAGCTTACCCTTACCCTTACCCTTACCCTTACACTTACCCTTGCTTTTACCCTTAGGCTTACCCTTACCCTTACCCTTACCCTTACCCTTAAGCTTACCCTTACCCTTACCCTTACCCTTACCCTTACCCTTACCCTTACCCTTACCCTTACCCTTACCCTTACCCTTGCTTTTACCCTTAAGCTTACCCTTACCCTTACCCTTACCCTTACCCTTACCCTTACCCTTACCCTTACCCTTACCCTTGCTTTGACCCTTAGGCTTACCCTTACCTTTACCGTTACCCTTACCCTTACCCTTACCCTTACCCTTTCCCTTACCCTTACCCTTACCCTTACCCTTACCCTTACCCTTGCTTTTACCCTTAAGCTTACCCTTACCCTTACCCTTACCCTTACCCTTACCCTTACCCTTACCCTTGCTTTTACCCTTAAGCTTACCCTTACCCTTACCCTTACCCTTACCTTTACCCTTGCTTTTACCCTTAGGCTTACCCTTACCCTTACCCTTACCCTTACCCTTGCTTTTACCCTTAAGCTTACCCTTACCCTTACCCTTACCCTTACCCTTACCCTTACCCTTACCCTTACCCTTACCCTTACCCTTACCCTTACCCTTACCCTTACCCTTACCCTTACCCTTACCCTTACCCTTGCTTTTACCCTTAGGCTTAACCTTAACTTTACCCTTACCCTTACCCTTACCCTTACCCTTACCCTTACCCTTACCCTTACCCTTACCCTTACCCTTACCCTTACCCTTACCCTTACCCTTACCCTTGCTTTTACCCTTAAGCTTACCCTTACCCTTACCCTTACCCTTACCCTTACCCTTACCCTTACCCTTGCTTTTACCCTTAAGCTTACCCTTACCCTTACCCTTACCCTTACCCTCACCCTTACCCTTACCCTTACCCTTGCTTATACCCTTAAGCTTACCCTTACCCTTACCCTTACCCTTACCCTTACCCTTACCCTTACCCTTACCCTTACCCTTACACTTACCCTTACCCTTACCCTTACCCTTACCCTTACCCTTACCCTTACCCTTGCTTTTACCCTTAGGCTTAACCTTACCTTTACCCTTACCCTTACCCTTACCCTTACCCTTACCCTTACCCTTACCCTTACCCTTACCCTTACCCTTACCCTTACCCTTGCTTTTACCCTTAAGCTTACCCTTTCCCTTACCCTTACCCTTACCCTTACCCTTACCCTTACCCTTACCCTTACCCTTGCTTTTACCCTTAAGCTCACCCTTACCCTTACCCTTACCCTTACCCTCACCCTTACCCTTACCCTTACCCTTGCTTATACCCTTAAGCTTACCCTTACCCTTACCCTTACCCTTACCCTTACCCTTACCCTTACCCTTACCCTTACCCTTACCCTTACCCTTACCCTTACCCTTGCTTTTACCCTTAAGCTTACCCTTACCCTTACCCTTACCCTTACCCTTACCCTTACCCTTACCCTTGCTTTTACCCTTAAGCTTACCCTTACCCTTACCCATACCCTTACCCTCACCCTTACCCTTACCCTTACCCTTGCTTATACCCTTAAGCTTACCCTTACCCTTACCCTTACCCTTACCCTTACCCTTACCCTTACCCTTACCCTTACCCTTACCCTTACCCTTACCCTTACCCTTACCCTTACCCTTACCCTTACCCTTACCCTTACCCTTACCCTTACCCTTACCCTTACCCCTTACCCTTGCTTTTACCCTTAAGCTTACCCTTACCCTTACCCTTACCCTTACCCTTACCCTTACCCTTTCCCTTACCCTTGCTTTTACCCTTAGGCTTACCCTTACCCTTACCCTTACCCTTACCCTTGCTTTTACCCTTAAGCTTAACCTTACCCTTACCCTTACCCTTACTCTTACCCTTACCCTTACCCTTACCCTTACCCTTGCTTTTACCCTTAGGCTTACCCTTACCTTTACCCTTACCCTTACCCTTACCCTTACCCTTACCCTTACCCTTACCCTTACCCTTACCCTTGCTTTTACCCTTAAGCTAACCCTTACCCTTACCCTTACCCTTACACTTACCCTTAACCTTACCCTTACCCTTGCTTTTACCCTTAAGCTCACCCTTACCCTTACCCTTACCCTTACCCTTACACTTACCCTTACCCTTACCCTTACCCTTGCTTTACCCTTAAGCTTACCCTTACCCTTACCCTTACCCTTAAGCTTACCCTTACCCTTACCCTTACCCTTACCCTTACCCTTACCCTTACCCTTACCCTTACCCTTACCCTTACCCTTGCTTTTACCCTTAAGCTTACCCTTACCCTTACCCTTACCCTTAACCTTACCCTTGCTTTTACCCTTAAGCTTACCCTTACCCTTACCCTTACCCTTACCCTTACCCTTAAGCTTACCCTTACCCTTACCCTTACCCTTACCCTTACCCTTACCCTTACCCTTACCCTAACCCTTACCCTTAACCTTACCCTTACCCTTACCCTTACCCTTACCCTTGCTTTTACCCTTAGGCTTACCCTTACCTTTACCCTTACCATTACCCTTACCCTTACCCTTACCCTTACCCTTACCCTTACCCTTACCCTTGCTTTTACCCTTAAGCTTACCCTTACCCTTACCCTTACCCTTACCCTTACCCTTACCCTTACCCTTACCCTTACCCTTACCCTTACCCTTGCTTTTACCCTTAAGCTTACCCTTACCCTTACCCTTACCCTTACCCTTACCCTTACCCTTACCCTTACCCTTACCCTTACCCTTACCCTTACCCTTGCTTTTACCCTTAAGCTTACCCTTACCCTTACCCTTACTCTTATCCTTACCCTTATCCTTACCCTTACCCTTGCTTTTACCCTTAAGCTTACCCTTACCCTTACCTTTACCCTTACCCTTACCCTTACCCTTACCCTTACTCTTACCCTTACCCTTACCCTTACCCTTACCCTTACCCTTACCCTTACCCTTACCCTTACCCTTGCTTTTACCCTTAGGCTTACCCTTACCTTTAGCCTAACCCTTACCCTTACCCTTACCCTTACCCTTACCCTTACCCTTGCTTTTACCCTTAAGCTTACCCTTACCCTTACCCTTACCCTTACCCTTACCCTTGCTT
Organism: Myrrha octodecimguttata; assembly: GCA_958510865.1. Lineage (NCBI taxonomy): Eukaryota > Metazoa > Arthropoda > Insecta > Coleoptera > Coccinellidae > Myrrha > Myrrha octodecimguttata. The sequence goes on along the minus strand of CAUEHS010000045.1, from coordinate 8,437 downwards.
TTACCCTTAAGCTTACCCTTACCCTTACCCTTACCCTTACACTTACCCTTGCTTTTACCCTTAGGCTTACCCTTACCCTTACCCTTACCCTTACCCTTAAGCTTACCCTTACCCTTACCCTTACCCTTACCCTTACCCTTACCCTTACCCTTACCCTTACCCTTACCCTTACCCTTACCCTTGCTTTTACCCTTAAGCTTACCCTTACCCTTACCCTTACCCTTACCCTTACCCTTACCCTTACCCTTACCCTTACCCTTGCTTTGACCCTTAGGCTTACCCTTACCTTTACCCTTACCCTTACCCTTACCCTTACCCTTACCCTTACCCTTACCCTTACCCTTACCCTTACCCTTACCCTTACCCTTGCTTTTACCCTTAAGCTTACCCTTACCCTTACCCTTACCCTTACCCTTACCCTTACCCTTACCCTTGCTTTTACCCTTAAGCTTACCCTTACCCTTACCTTTACCCTTACCTTTACCCTTGCTTTTACCCTTAGGCTTACCCTTACCCTTATCCTTACCCTTACCCTTGCTTTTACCCTTAAGCTTACCCTTACCCTTACCCTTACCCTTACCCTTACCCTTACCCTTACCCTTACCCTTACCCTTACCCTTACCCTTACCCTTACCCTTACCCTTACCCTTACCCTTACCCTTACCCTTGCTTTTACCCTTAGGCTTAACCTTAACTTTACCCTTACCCTTACCCTTACCCTTACCCTTACCCTTACCCTTACCCTTACCCTTACCCTTACCCTTACCCTTACCCTTACCCTTACCCTTACCCTTACCCTTACCCTTGCTTTTACCCTTAAGCTTACCCTTACCCTTACCCTTACCCTTACCCTTACCCTTACCCTTACCCTTGCTTTTACCCTTAAGCTTACCCTTACCCTTACCCTTACCCTTACCCTCACCCTTACCCTTACCCTTACCCTTGCTTATACCCTTAAGCTTACCCTTACCCTTACCCTTACCCTTACCCTTACCCTTACCCTTACCCTTACCCTTACCCTTACACTTACCCTTACCCTTACCCTTACCCTTACCCTTACCCTTACCCTTACCCTTACCCTTACCCTTACCCTTACCCTTACCCTTACCCTTACCCTTACCCTTACCCTTACCCTTACCCTTACCCTTACCCTTGCTTTTACCCTTAGGCTTAACCTTACCTTTACCCTTACCCTTACCCTTACCCTTACCCTTACCCTTACCCTTACCCTTACCCTTACCCTTACCCTTACCCTTACCCTTACCCTTGCTTTTACCCTTAAGCTTACCCTTTCCCTTACCCTTACCCTTACCCTTACCCTTACCCTTACCCTTGCTTTTACCCTTAAGCTCACCATTACCCTTACCCTTACCCTTACCCTCACCCTTACCCTTACCCTTACCCTTGCTTATACCCTTAAGCTTACCCTTACCCTTACCCTTACCCTTACCCTTACCCTTACCCTTACCCTTACCCTTACCCTTACCCTTACCCTTACCCTTGCTTTTACCCTTAGGCTTACCCTTACCTTTACCCTTACCCTTACCCTTACCCTTACCCTTACCCTTACCCTTACCCTTACCCTTGCTTTTACCCTTAAGCTTACCCTTACCCTTACCCTTACCCTTACCCTTACCCTAACCCTTACCCTTGCTTTTACCCTTAAGCTTACCCTTGGACCTTTACCCTTACCCTTACCCTTACCCTTACCCTTACCCTTACCCTTGCTTTTACCCTTAAGCTTACCCTTACCCTTACCCTTACCCTTACCCTCACCCTTACCCTTACCCTTACCCTTACCCTTATCCTTACCCTTGCTTTTACCCTTAAGCTTACCCTTACCCTTACCCTTACCCTTACCCTTACCCTTACCCTTACCCTTACCCTTACCCTTACCCTTGCTTTTACTCTTAGGCTTACCCTTACCTTTACCCTTACCCTTACCCTTACCCTTACCCTTACCCTTACCCTTACCCTTACCCTTACCCTTACCCTTACCCTCACCCTTGCTTTTACCCTTAAGCTTACCCTTACCCTTACCCTTACCCTTACCCTTACCCTTACCCTTGCTTTTACCCTTAAGCTTACCCTTACCCTTACCCCTACCCTTACCCTTACCCTTGCTTTTACCCTTAGGCTTACCCTTACCCTTACCCTTACCCTTACCCTTGCTTTTACCCTTAAGCTTACCCTTACCCTTACCCTTACCCTTACTCTTACCCTTACCCTTACCCTTACCCTTACCCTTGCTTTTACCCTTAGGCTTACCCTTACCTTTACCCTTACCCTTACCCTTACCCTTACCCTTACCCTTACCCTTACCCTTACCCTTACCCTTACCCTTACCCTTACCCTTACCCTTACCCTTACCCTTACCCTTACCCTTACCCTTGCTTTTACCCTCAAGCTAACCCTTACCCTTACCCTTACCCTTACCCTTACCCTTAACCTTACCCTTACCCTTGCTTTTACCCTTAAGCTCACCCTTACCCTTACCCTTACCCTTACCCTTACCCTTACACTTACCCTTACCCTGACCCTTACCCTTGCTTTTACCCTTAAGCTTACCCTTACCCTTACCCTTACCCTTACCCTTTAGCTTACCCTTACCCTTACCCTTACCCTTACCCTTACCCTTACCCTTACCCTTACCCTTACCCTTACCCTTACCCTTGCTTTTACCCTTAAGCTTACCCTTACCCTTACCCTTACCCTTACCCTTACCCTTACCCTTGCTTTTACCCTTAGGCTTACCCTTACCTTTACCCTTACCATTACCCTTACCCTTACCCTTACCCTTACCCTTACCCTTACCCTTGCTTTTACCCTTAAGCTTACCCTTACCCTTACCCTTACCCTTACCCTTACCCTTACCCTTACCCTTACCCTTACCCTTACCCTTACCCTTACCCTTGCTTTTACCCTTAAGCTTACCCTTACCCTTACCCTTACCCTTACCCTTACCCTTACCCTTACCCTTACCCTTACCCTTACCCTTACCCTTACCCTTACCCTTACCCTTACCCTTACCCTTACCCTTGCTTTTACCCTTAAGCTTACCCTTACCCTTACCCTTACTCTTACCCTTACCCTTACCCTTACCCTTACCCTTGCTTTTACCCTTAAGCTTACCCTTACCCTTACCTTTACCCTTACCCTTACCCTTAAACTTACCCTTACCCTTACCCTTACCCTTACCCTTACCCTTACCCTTACCCTTACCCTTACCCTTACCCTTGCTTTTACCCTTAGGCTTACCCTTACCTTTAGCCTTACCCTTACCCTTACCCTTACCCTTACCCTTGCTTTTACCCTTAAGCTTACCCTTACCCTTACCCTTACCCTTACCCTTACCCTTACCCTTGCTTTTACCCTTAAGCTTACCCTTACCCTTACCCTTACCCTTACACTTACCCTTGCTTTTACCCTTAGGCTTACCCTTACCCTTACCCTTACCCTTACCCTTAAGCTTACCCTTACCCTTACCCTTACCCTTACCCTTACCCTTACCCTTACCCTTACCCTTACCCTTACCCTTGCTTTTACCCTTAAGCTTACCCTTACCCTTTCCTTTACCCTTACCCTTTCCCTTACCCTTACCCTTACCCTTACCCTTACCCTTACCCTTACCCTTACCCTTACCCTTGCTTTGACGCTTAGGCTTACCCTCACCTTTACCCTTACCCTTACCCTTACCCTTACCCTTACCCTTACCCTTACCCTTACCCTTACCCTTACCCTTACCCTTGCTTTTACCCTTAAGCTTACCCTTACCCTTACCCTTACCCTTACCCTTACCCTTACCCTTACCCTTACCCTTGCTTTTACCCTTAAGCTTACCCTTACCCTTACCCTTACCCTTACCCTTACCCTTGCTTTTACCCTTAGGCTTACCCTTACCCTTACCCTTACCCTCACCCTTGCTTTTACCCTTAAGCTTACCCTTACCCTTACCCTTACCCTTACCCTTACCCTTACCCTTACCCTTACCCTTACCCTTACCCTTACCCTTACCCTTACCCTTACCCTTACCCTTACCCTTACCCTTACCCTTACCCTTGCTTTTACCCTTAGGCTTAACCTTACCTTTACCCTTACCCTTACCCTTACCCTTACCCTTACCCTTACCCTTACCCTTACCCTTACCCTTACCCTTACCCTTACCCTTACCCTTACCCTTACCCTTACCCTTACCCTTACCCTTACCCTTACCCTTGCTTTTACCCTTAAGCTTACCCTTACCCTTACCCTTACCCTTACCCTTACCCTTACCCTTACCCTTGCTTTTACCCTTAAGCTTACCCTTACCCTTACCCTTACCCTTACCCTCACCCTTACCCTTACCCTTACCCTTGCTTATACCCTTAAGCTTACCCTTACCCTTACCCTTACCCTTACCCTTACCCTTACCCTTACCCTTACCCTTACCCTTACCCTTACCCTTACCCTTACCCTTACCCTTACCCTTGCTTTTACCCTTAAGCTTACCCTTACCCTTACCCTTACCCTTACCCTTTCCCTTACCCTTGCTTTTACCCTTAGGCTTACCCTTACCCTTACCCTTACCCTTACCCTTGCTTTTACCCTTAAGCTTAACCTTACCCTTACCCTTACCCTTACTCTTACCCTTACCCTTACCCTTACCCTTACCCTTGCTTTTACCCTTAGGCTTACCCTTACCTTTACCCTTACCCTTACCCTTACCCTTACCCTTACCCTTACCCTTACCCTTACCCTTACCCTTACCCTTGCTTTTACCCTTAAGCTAACCCTTACCCTTACCCTTACCCTTACCCTTACCCTTAACCATACCCTTACCCTTGCTTTTACCCTTAAGCTCACCCTTACCCTTACCCTTACCCTTACCCTTACACTTACCCTTACCCTTACCCTTACCCTTGCTTTTACCCTTAAGCTTACCCTTACCCTTACCCTTACCCTTAAGCTTACCCTTACCCTTACCCTTACCCTTACCCTTACCCTTACCCTTACCCTTACCCTTACCCTTGCTTTTACCCTTAAGCTTACCCTTACCCTTACCCTTACCCTTAACCTTACCCTTGCTTTTACCCTTAAGCTTACCCTTACCCTTACCCTTACCCTTACCCTTACCCTTAAGCTTACCCTTACCCTTACCCTTACCCTTACCCTTACCCTTACCCTTACCCTTACCCTTACCCTTGCTTTTACCCTTAAGCTTACCCTTACCCTTACCCTTACCCTTACCCTAACCCTTACCCTTAACCTTACCCTTACCCTTACCCTTACCCTTACCCTTACCCTTGCTTTTACCCTTAGGCTTACCCTTACCTTTACCCTTACCATTACCCTTACCCTTACCCTTACCCTTACCCTTACCCTTACCCTTACCCTTGCTTTTACCCTTAAGCTTACCCTTACCCTTACCCTTACCCTTATCCTTACCCTTACCCTTACCCTTACCCTTACCCTTACCCTTACCCTTGCTTTTACCCTTAAGCTTACCCTTACCCTTACCCTTACCCTTACCCATACCCTTACCCTTACCCTTACCCTTACCCTTACCCTTACCCTTACCCTTGCTTTTACCCTTAAGCTTACCCTTACCCTTACCCTTACTCTTATCCTTACCCTTACCCTTACCCTTACCCTTGCTTTTACCCTTAAGCTTACCCTTACCCTTACCTTTACCCTTACCCTTACCCTTACCCTTACCCTTACCCTTACCCTTACCCTTACCCTTACCCTTACCCTTACCCTTACCCTTACCCTTACCCTTACCCTTACCCTTGCTTTTACCCTTAGGCTTACCCTTACCTTTAGCCTAACCCTTACCCTTACCCTTACCCTTACCCTTACCCTTACCCTTGCTTTTACCCTTAAGCTTACCCTTACCCTTACCCTTACCCTTACCCTTACCCTTGCTTTTACCCTTAAGCTTACCCTTACCCTTACCCTTACCCTTACACTTACCCTTGCTTTTACCCTTAGGCTTACCCTTACCCTTACCCTTACCCTTACCCTTAAGCTTACCCTTACCCTTACCCTTACCCTTACCCTTTCTTTTACCCTTACCCTTACCCTTACCCTTACCCTTACCCTTACCCTTACCCTTGCTTTTACCCTTAAGCTTACCCTTACCCTTACCCTTACCCTTACCCTTACCCTTACCCTTACCCTTACCCTTACCCTTACCCTTACCCTTGCTTTGACCCTTAGGCTTACCCTTACCTTTACCCTTACCCTTACCCTTACCCTTACCCTTACCCTTACCCTTACCCTTACCCTTACCCTTACCCTTACCCTTACCCTTGCTTTTACCCTTAAGGTTACCCTTACCCTTACCCTTACCCTTACCCTTACCCTTACCCTTACCCTTACCCTTACCCTTACCCTTGCTTTTACCCTTAAGCTTACCCTTACCCTTACCCTTACCCTTACCTTTACCCTTGCTTTTACCCTTAGGCTTACCCTTACCCTTACCCTTACCCTTACCCTTGCTTTTACCCTTAAGCTTACCCTTACCCTTACCCTTACCCTTACCCTTACCCTTACCCTTACCCTTACCCTTACCCTTACCCTTACCCTTACCCTTACCCTTACCCTTACCCTTGCTTTTACCCTTAGGCTTAACCTTACCTTTACCCTTACCCTTACCCTTACCCTTACCCTTACCCTTACCCTTACCCTTACCCTTACCCTTACCCTTACCCTTACCCTTGCTTTTACCCTTAAGCTTACCCTTACCCTTACCCTTACCCTTACCCTTACCCTTACCCTTACCCTTACCCTTACCCTTGCTTTTACCCTTAAGCTTACCCTTACCCTTACGCTTACCCTTACCCTCACCCTTACCCTTACCCTTACCCTTGCTTATACCCTTAAGCTTACCCTTACCCTTACCCTTACCCTTACCCTTACCCTTACCCTTACCCTTACCCTTACCCTTACCCTTACCCTTACCCTTACCTTGCTTTTACCCTTAAGCTTACCCTTACATTTACCCTTACCCTTACCCTTACCCTTACCCTTACCCTTACCCTTACCCTTGCTTTTACCCTTAAGCTTACCCTTACCCTTACCCTTACCCTTACCCTTACCCTAACCCTTACCCTTGCTTTTACCCTTAAGCTTACCCTTACCCTTACCCTTACCCTTACCCTTACCCTTACCCTTACCCTTACCCTTACCCTTACCCTTACCCTTGCTTTTACCCTTAAGCTTACCCTTACCCTTACCCTTACCCTTACCCTTACCCTTACCCTTACCCTTACCCTTACCCTTACCCTTATCCTTACCCTTGCTTTTACCCTTAAGCTTACCCTTACCCTTACCCTTACCCTTACCCTTACCCTTACCCTTACCCTTACCCTTACCCTTACCCTTACCCTTACCCTTACCCTTACCCTTACCCTTACCCTTACCCTTACCCTTGCTTTTACTCTTAGGCTTACCCTTACCTTTACCCTTACCCTTACCCTTACCCTTACCCTCACCCTCACCCTTACCCTTACCCTTGCTTTTACCCTTAAGCTTACCCTTACCCTTACCCTTACCCTTACCCTTACCCTTGCTTTTACCCTTAAGCTTACCCTTACCCTTACCCTTAACCTTACCCTTACCCTTGCTTTTACCCTTAGGCTTACCCTTACCCTTACCCTTACCCTTACCCTTGCTTTTACCCTTAAGCTTACCCTTACCCTTACCCTTACTCTTACCCTTACCCTTACCCTTACCCTTACCCTTACCCTTACCCTTACCCTTACCCTTGCTTTTACCCTTAGGCTTACCCTTACCTTTTACCCTTACCCTAACCTTTACCCTTACCCTTACCCTTACCCTTGCTTTTACCCTTAAGCTTACCCTTACCCTTACCCTTACCCTTACCCTTACCCTTACCCTCTACCCTTACCCTTACCCTTACCCTTACCCTTGCTTTTACCCTTAAGCTTACCCTTACCCTTACCCTTACCCTTACCCTTACCCTTACCCTTACCCTTGCTTTACCCTTAAGCTTACCCTTACCCTTACCCTTACCCTTACCCTTACCCTTACCCTTACCCTTACCCTTGCTTTTACCCTTAGCTTACCCTTACCTTACCCTTACCCTTACCCTTACCCTTACCCTTGCTTTTACCCTTAAGCTTACCCTTACCCTTACCCTTACCCTTAAGCTTACCCTTACCCTTACCCTTACCCTTACCCTTACCCTTACCCTTACCCTTACCCTTACCCTTACCCTTACCCTTACCCTTACCCTTGCTTTTACCCTTAAGCTTACCCTTACCCTTACCCTTACCCTTACCCTTACCCTTGCTTTACCCTTAAGCTTACCCTTACCCTTACCCTTACCCTTAAGCTTACCCTTACCCTTACCCTTACCCTTACCCTTACCCTTACCCTTACCCTTACCCTTACCCTTACCCTTACCCTTACCCTTACCCTTACCCTTACCCTT